>JAMKQA010037323.1:0-12550 GCA_024699735.1 Posidonia australis | reverse complement strand
GGGGGAATAGGTGAGATTACCATAGAGGTGGAGATAGGGGGAGTAGGTCTAGAAGAAGTAGGGGTAGGTAAAATCCCTGTAGATAGGAGAGCAGGACTCTGCTGAGAAGGAGAGGTAAGAGATGATCTCATCCACACATTTTTTCCAGACTTAGGTTGGGATTTGGGAATGGAGGGGTACTTCCCAGTATTTGGACCTTGCCACCCTTTATTACTTTTAAAAGGCTTTCTAACAGGTTGCAGCTTCCTGGAAGAAGAGGGCTGTGCAGTTTGCTTAGGCTAGGCAGGGAATGCTTTTGGTGCAGGGGGAGTTGAAGAGCACAAATCCCAACTCAGTCGGTATTTAATTGGGTATACAGTTCTCCCATAGGAAAAAAATTGAATGTCTGGTATTTCTTTACCTGGGTATAACTTAATCGTGACCCTAGTAAACCCCCTAAACTTGGGTCTGTCCAAAGATAGATCAATTTCCACGAGCTCAGAAAAATCAGAGATTAGCCTGTGAATAACATCTACACACCAAAGGTGGTCGGGGATTCCCTCCAACCGAATCCAGGTACCCTCCTCCTTCAAGGAGAGGACCGCGTTGGAGCTAGGCATCCAATGGACAAAAGAAGCTGATAGAGATTGTAGGGAGGAGCCAAACCTACTCAAGATATCATTCTTATGCTTAATGGAAGGAAATTTCAACAAGAACTTCCCTGGGGAGAAGTCTGAGACCTCTATAGAGACATGAGAGGGCCAGTTGTTGAGAATGTACTGGGAGAGAATCTCAGAAGTGAGATGGGAGGCGTGGTCAGTGACAATAGCACACGTAGAATAGTGTATCGTGAGGTCACAGGAAGCCTCAGAAGGTTGAATCAGGATGGGGTTTTGAGGAGATAAACCAGCCATCACAGTGTCATCTCTGGACTCCTGAAAAAAATTACAAATGGCTATAGAGTGAGTGGATGCTTTGCATCTATAGCAACGACCCATAAATCTGCAAGCGTTCTTGAAATGTCCCCTTAGACCACAGTGAAAACACCTATTGTTAGTTCGGCAAAAGCGTACCAGGAAGAAGGCTCTTTACGTTTCTTCTTAACCAGCTTCCACCCCGGAGAAGCACCCTCAGAAGAATGGCCAGAACTAACAGAAGAGGGGGAGGAGAAAAGGGTGGCAAAATGCAAGCCACAACCTTCGCCAGAATAGTTAGAAGAATGGTTAGAAAAAATCTTTGATGGAGGGATATGATACGGCGAAGAATTAATGTTTTCAAGGGAATGGGGAAAGTTACTATTCCCAGAGAGAGGCGCATTTAATTCAGAAGAGACAGGGGAGGAGAATAAAGGAAAATTGGTCCGCACGTCTTCTGATGCTTGAATCAGAGGCGGTCCCACCGAGTCGGTAGCAGACAAAACCTCAGAGTAATGAAAATAATTACCACTTAAAGCCCCATCATCCCCAATATTAGAAATACTTAATACCCCTTCATCCATAATTTTAGAGTTAAGTGCCATCTTAATCACAGGGGGAGAATACCGAGAGTACCCCCCACACTGAGCCCAAGGTGACGGCCATGGCCGTCTTCTCCCTCACGCCAGACCTAGAACCCGGAGCATCTCTCCGAGAACCCACCGGCGAGAAACAGCTCGCCGACAATAATGGCGAGAAAACAGGATCGAAAGCAAGATCAAACAAAATATCTGAGCTAGCTGCTCCAGAAGGGCGAGCAAGAAGCCCCCTATCGGTACTATCATCTGAATGTAAACCTTCCAAAGTAATAGAAGCAAGAAAACCATACACCACAGAAGAAAAATGTGCAAAAGTCACTGAACCGAGTGGAGCGAAGAAATCCAAACTCAGAGAGCACTAGCCAACGAATACAGCCAGAATGGAGTTAAACTCCTACTAACATACCGACAATCCACAAAAAGATTCACATCAACCATCGAATCAAGGCTAAGATAACAAATATCTCCACAAATAATCGACAGAACCCCAGATCTAACAGATCGGGAGACCGCGAAGGAGGATCTACCCTGCTGGGACTTCGTGGGAGGACGAGAAGGGCTCCTCCGACCACAAGAGTCCGAGACTGGAAGAGAAAGGGGAGAAGCTTTCCTCTTCCGACTACCCAGAGCCAGGGTAGTCGACGGGGAGGAGGAGAGAAGAGTTACCGACCGACAGCGCGCTTTAACAGACGAGGGGCTCCCAGCAAGAGCCACACTTTCCGCATGGGCCTTGCGTGAGCGAACGTTGTAGGATGATCGACCAGAGCGGTGACGATCAAGCGCCATCGGAATGGCACAGAGCGCTAGGGCACAGAAAATCGCACAGCTTATCGCGATAGCTTAGAGAAAAATTCAACAATTTTTTAATATTTTGTTTAAATCCATCATAGGCAAACCAGGATTTGGCAAACATATCTCTTTGAAAACCATTTTCAAAATTATTTTATATCTTTGGAAAACTCTTCCAAAATATCCGCAAAATTGGGGCATCAGTGTCTCGTAAGACCACTACTGATGACTCACAATCTCATCTCAAATGGGCAAAACAAACCAATCTGGAAAATCCTAGGAAATCACTTTTACAAAAGCATTTGGGCCTTGATTCGGCAGACCGAAAAGGATCAGTTAATCGAAAATCTCTGGTTCAGTCTGTTGAACCGAGATAGTCGACCAAAATGGCCTCAGGGGACCCAAAATGGAAGACTGAACTCCCGATCGGTAGGTAGAAAATCCCTGATTTAGAAGACTGAATGGGTTCGGTCGACCAAAATGGGAGGTCAACGGTCAACACTCGTGGCTGGAATGATAGACCAAAGGAATTTGGTCTACTAAAACTTGACCAGAGGACCAAAACTGATAGAAAAACGACACACCAAAATAGTTTGATATGTCGTTTTCTACGAAACCAAAAAATGACGCAAACCTACTAGCCAGCTCTTCTCCCAAGTGGGAGTGAGGGTCAGACCTAGCAAACAACCAAGATAAAATCTACATAAAACATATGTTGTAGACCCTCGAGTCTACTCCAAATCCATATAAACAAAACTAAAATCTATGCACCACGGCTCATGCAAGAAAATCACAAAGCTAGAAGGATCAAAAAAACCCAAAACACAATCATCGTCATAAATGACCATAAATACCACCATAAATCACCATATATTGACAATAAATTCTAGGAAAGTAAATGTACCTAGATTTCATGCAATCCTAGTTTTTCTACCAATTTCATGCCTTCTACCACAAGGGGTGAGGTACGTACCTTATATGCGACCTTTGACGATCTTGGGCCAACCGCAACCACCACTAGCGAGCTCGACCCCAACAGGAGCTACTTCGACCTCAATAACAGTCACCGAAGCTCCATGCACTGCCGCACGCAGTCGTCCGCTCTCGGGCACATCAACAGGGGAGGAAGTAGCAGAGATGAAGGGAGAGGGAGAGATGGCAAGGGAGAAGGGATGAGGGTGAGGGTGAGAGGGAGGGGGAGTGAGTGGGACGTGGAGGGGGAGGGGGAGGGGGAGGGTGTGCCATTTTCGGAGAGGAGGAGGGAGGGCAAGCGCTGGCGTCTACGAGAAGGAGAGGAGAATGAAGAAGAAGGAAGTGGGCTGCAGACCTAGCAAACCACAACACCATGGGCTCGGAGCTATCTACATAGATTAAATGCCACCCGCATTCTGCAGTATTTAGACCAGTTAGCTGGGAAAGGACAGACGCATACCCATCCCGACGCATGAAGACCGGAGGTCCCAATAGACTTGATAGGCCACACATCCACCTTGTTTCCTCTAGGGTGATGGTCAACTCCTCTCGACCTAAGGCAGAGTAACCATCACTGGAAAACCCTAGAGAAGACAGAGCACCGTGTCAAGAGCCTATGATCTGCAACCCTACCCTCATCACCATGGATGTCTCACCATGCTACCCAAATGAGAACATCGGTAGTAGAGGAGAGGGGAAGCTCGTTGGGGCAACGCTAGAGCCACCGACGAAAGAGCAGCAGAATGAACGTCAGTCAGAGGAAGATAGGCGTGGGCCACCAAGGAAGCTTGAACTAGGAAGACTGAAGCGAACAGGTGCTCCCCATTCAGCCAATGCCCCATTTTAACGAAGGAAGAAGGTCCATGGGTAGCTGCAGATTGGCAACCTGTGACTGTGTCAGAGGTCACGCGCGTCATAGTTGCGTGGATGACATGCACATATTGAGCATAGAATTTGGGCCTTGTGGCGGAGGCACTGAGAAGATGCGTGTGCCACATGCGCGTATTCATCAGGGATTCTCAGTTATGGCACCTTCATCTAAGATGCGCTTAAAGGACGCACATACCACGTGTGCATATGGCACAGGGCTCATCAGCCAAACCACTGCCCTTCCAAAACTCGCCCAACTCGCGAAAGGACCTCAAGCTCAGCTACAAGCCCAAACCAACACATTTTCGGACATACAACAAGGCAGGCAGCACAAAGACATTCATTCAAGAAGCAGACAATTAAAGAAATAGTTCAAGCTTATAGAATCAATGTTTACAGTTAATAATGTTAAGTTACAACACTACCAATGATATAAGTTCAAAAAAATGAAACTAATCTCAAGCCTCGTCATCGCTCTCATCTGGATCCTACTCCTGGGAAGCATGAGCGGTGCGACGTCCGCCCTTATGCCTGAGCCGTCGAGTAGTCGTAGCTGAAGCTGCACTAGCATAAGAAGGGCCAGAAGTAGAAAGGCCCGTCATGTCCCTGACGGTAGAAGTATCCTCCTTAAGATCGAGGTTGGCCTCGTCACCACTACTTCCAAGTATGACATCCTCCAACTGGTATCCCTAAAATAAGAAGGTCAATTTTGAATGATCATAGGAAATAAATAACTGAAACAAAACATGAAAAGGACTTACCTCCATGCGAGCTTCCCGTCAGTCTTGTTACACATGAGCACAATGTTATCAGTATGTATGTTACCAACAAATTGAAAGACAATGTATCAGAATACCTTCGCCTACCGCTTCCAAGTGTAGAAGTCGCTCAGCCTGCCCTCAAATCGTTGTAACAAATGTAGAAAGTTGTGTCAAAATAGGCAGAATTGCAGAATCATACCATGCCACAAGTAAAACAAAACTTTACCTCGGCCCAGTTCTCCGCAAACCACATATCCCACTGTTGTTCGCGGAGGTCCTCCTCGAAGAGGTATGGCTTGTCGGCCCACTCATACCACTCTTGGTACTCCTCATAGTTGGTGGGATGGAAGATGTACAAGCTCCGGTTAACCATTATCTCGGCCACGATAGAGCATGCCCGTACGCTGGTGGTGGCATGACGCACCATCTCAGTAGGAGGCGGAAGCAGGATGTCGAACTATGGGGTGAACTAATGATGAACTCGGCCAGGCAGATAGAAGGCGAACTTTTTGAAGTAGAAAAACTTCATCTGCTTTCAGTGGTAAGTCCGGCAGAGTTCAGAGGCTCCCAGTCTAGCCCGACGTATCGCTCAAACGGCCTCAGTTCAACCTGTATAGGGGCAGAACAGAACACAAGTCAGTCCAGTGGGTCAACAGAAAACAAAGAAAGCAGTAGACAAGCATAATGTTTGCAAACTTACATCATGTATCAACAGCAAGTCCAGTAGATAGCGGTAGGACTCATAATCGTACACTCTCGTTGCGGTACGATGGTTCGGCTCACACTACTACCAGGGAAGCGGAATAAGTCTGGGATAGAGGCGGAAGAAGTAATGGCCCTGCATACAATGCTCCATCCACTAGTATTGCGATCACAGAAAAGCAAATCAAAGTCAGAATATAATCATATTGCTTAAGTAGAAGGAGGTTGTACAGAGGCTTACCGTCAGTAGTGGGTAGAGCACCACATGGGACCACTAATTGCTCTTTATGACACTATCCATGCCACAGAGCATGTAGGTATAGCTGGCGCTGCCCCAGTCATACCGATCCATGTGATCCAGGTCAGTGAGATATGTCGGCTAATCTGTTGGGACACAGTGTCCCAGAGGTGTCGTAGAATATGAGGGCCATCAGCTCCATCAGGAAGTGGCGAAGAACGAACTTCGCCTCCCTTGATCTCGATGCTGGATTTGGCCAGAGCAAGTTCCACTCCCTCATCAAGCTGTAACGGAGATAGTGTGCTGACTTGGTTAGTGGGGGGCATTCATGGCCCAGAAGCTATGGAACCTTGGCAAATCCTATGGTGGCCTTTCCTACGATGGGCTCCCTCCTGATGCTAAAGCCTATTAGTGAAGCCCAATGCTCCTATAGGACCATCATCTTGCCAAAGCGAAGGTGGAAGGTGTTGGTCTCATGTCGCCACTACTTCAAGCGCTTGGAAGAACTCATAGTGACCATGGATCGCTTGGAACCATAGGAGGCCCTAAAAGGGGTGCGGTGGAGGAGAAAGTCCTTCATGAAACTGGGGAGGTGCTTGAAGTGCTCTAGCATTGGTGTCCAGAGACACCGCATCACCCGCCCAGTATCACCAGCCTGAGGAGCCTGAAATAGCAGAGTCAAAAGCCATAGATAATCAATACAAGAATTTATATGAAAGTAAAAAGCAAGAAGAAAGTTTACCTCAAAATCATCACGGTTGTAGTTGTGGTTGCCATCCAACAACCGACCCTCGAAGTTGCCGGATTCATGCCAATGATGCAATTCAGATCAGCAAAATCAAGGGCATGCCTAAGGAAGAAAACAGTAGAGCAGGGGAAGTTTTGATTTCTTACATCCTCAGGGATATTGGGCATCACCTCCTTCGATGCTTGGGAGCTGGAAACAGCCCAAGATTGTGAACTAGATCCGCAACCCCAAGTCTGTGAGCTAGAAGCAACCCTAAATCGTGAGCTGGTCCCACAGTCCTAGGCACACGAGCTAGAGGCGGTCCCGCTTGCCTGAGTCACCTCAGCCTCGAACTCATAATCAGACTACATGAAACAAAGATCAGTCCGAAGCAAGAATAGCTACATTCAAGCAAAGTTAGGATTCATGATGAATAGAACAAAGGCATGGCATTTAAATATAAACCAGAGACTTATTCAAACATGGCGGTCTTTACATGATAGTTTGGGCAGGGGCCAGTGACATTCTACAACATCATTTAAATAGGCTTGGAGTTTATTTGTGCAGTGATCCAGTGGCAGACTAATGCCGACATTTTGCAACCCTTGCTCAAATCAAAGACACAATTCAAGCATAATCATTACATGGCTCAAATAGTATGAGTGGCATTGTCACGACCTTATTCGGTTAAGGTTTGATGGCGTGTTACAGTATCATGGCCTCCAGCCACACTTGCTAGCTCCAAGGCACAAGCCAGCGACCAACCACACCACCAACTGGCCCACAAATGTGGGTCCACACACAGGCCCACACACGGGCCCACAAACACAATGCCGCACGCATAGTGCCAACCACGCACAAGAACACCCAAACAGAAGCTGACCCATGAGGCCCAAGCCCTAAACCACAAAATCACACAAATGGACCTCGGAACAGTAACACTTGCCTAGGAATAAATTCATTAAGAATGTAAATAATTATAAAATAAATTTATGGGTGTTACTTCCTAACCATCTTAAAAGAAGATTTCGCCCCTGAAATCACTAGTAGGTGAAAAGATACGGGTACTGGGCTAGGATGGCTTCCTCACGCTCCCACTTGGCTTCCTCAGCTCTATGATGCCGCAATTGCACCAAAACCAATGGAATCACCTTGTTCCGTAGTATCTGCTCCTTGCGGTCGACGATCTGGACAACATCCTCCATAAAGGACTGATCCTCCTGGAACCCTTATGACTGAACTGGAATCACATGAGATGCGTCAGCCAAGCACTTCCTTAGCATGGAGACATGGAACACGTCGTGCACAGACAATAGCTCTGGTGGTAGATCCAGCTGATAAGCAATCTCACAATCCTTTGGATAATTTGGTACGGGCCATTATAGTGAGGACTCAGCTTCCCGAACCTCAAGACACCCTTGGTCGGCGACACCTTCACGAACACATAGTCTCCCACTAGAAACGCCAATGGTCTCTGCCTCCTATCGACATAACTCTTCTGCCGACTCTGTGTAGCTAACAACCTGCTACGGATCAAATCAACTTTGTCCACGTATAGTTGCACAAGCTCAAGACCAATCAACTGACGCTTGCCCACCTCACTCTAGCAAACCGACGATCAGCATGGCCTACCATACAAAGCTTTGTATGGCGCCATCCCGATGCTTGAATGATAACTATTGTTGCAGGTGAACTCAATCAATAGTAGATGGTCCTCCCAACTCCCTTGGATGTCCTAGGCACATGCTCCGAGCATATCCTCTAGCGTCTAGATAGTCCTCTCTATCTGACCATTCGACTAAAGATGGAATGTTGTGCTATAGTTGAGCACTGTGCCAAAGGCCTCCTGCAGAGTTCTCCAAAACCTTGAAGTGAACCTTGTGTCTCTGTCCGACACAATGGAAGCAAGAACACCATGCAGTCGAACCACCTTGAAACATACAGCTCTACTAGACAATGCATCAGAAGCTTCACTCGAATGGCTAGGAAGTGATCAGACATGGTTAGCTGATCCACGATCACCCACATGGTGTCATTCTTCCTTTGAGTCTGCAATAAACCAGTCACGACGTCCATGGAGATGTGCTCCCACTTCCACACGGGAATATCCAATGGCTGCAAGGTCCCTCCAGGTCTTTGGTGCTCTACCTTGACTAGCTAGTAGGTTGTACACCTTACCACGAGTTAGAAATATCCCTATTAATTCCAAGCTAGCAAAATATCCGCTTCAGGTCTTGCTACATTTTCGTACTCCTAAGGTGAATGGTGTACTAGAATCGATGCACTTTATCGAGTAATCTCTGCCTAGCCTCCTCATGCTAGGGCACGTACAGGCGCATATCATATCTCAGGTCTCCATATGCCCCAACAGAGAAGTGAGGTCCTCCACGAACCTCCAACTTCCCAAAAATAGCCTGAACAAACGGATCCAACTACTGACAAGCGATGATGAATTCCACTAACTTGGGGCAAATAGACAGGTTGGCCACATAGGCAGCAACGATTCCACAAGCTTGCCGTTTCGACCTGCAGCTCACTAGATCCTCCATCATGGTCCACTCCTTGACCATCAGGCTCACCATCGTGTGTGTACGCCTGTAGACACCCCAATTTTCTGATTTTACAGGATGGGGATGTGGTGGCTGAGCTTTAAGCCTCATTAGGCCCATTTAATTCATGGAAACCCACTTGGGCCCATGAAGGCCCACATAAGCCCATTAAACCCTAATTGAGCTTACTTGGGCCCACAAGACTTATTTGGGCCCATCTAACATTCATGAACCAATTTAGCCCATTTGGGCCCATGCAGGCCCACAAGGCCTGTATAGGTCCATTAAACCCAATTGAGTCCATTTTGGCCCATCAAACCTATTTAGGCCCGTTTAACTCTTTTGAAGCTCATTCAACTTGTTTGGGCCCACCTAAACCCATTTGGGCCCATGTAGGCCCATATAAGCCCATTAAGCCCGAATTGAGCCCAAAGCCTATAAAGATCAACAATCCAGTCTTTTCCTTCAACCCAACATTTCATTCATCCTTACCATATCTATTAAATCATTCTTCATTTAAACTTTTTTTACCAAAAATCAGACCACTTCACTGAACCCATTTTCCTTCACCATCTCTCACGAATCAGCCACCAGATCGTTCCTCTATGCAAAATTGATCAATTTGGCTCGAGCACCGTCGATCCAGGTAGGGAATTGGAGCTACCTTAGCTGCTGGATGGGTCGCCAGCGACCGCAAGATCGCCATCCATCTCTGTCGACGAGCAAGGGAGCAGACTGGAGTGCATGGGGGACAGCTGTTGGCTGTCTGCTAATCTGGCATAACGGTGGTCGGAGTTTGTTTCTATTCTGTTAGGTATCGTGCGCTTGCTCAGAGCCAATCAGATGGGTTCCGGTGGTCTATAAATGTGGAGAAGAGCTCACGACAGAGACCACATTAACCCTGAGAGCACTCGAGAGTGGAGAATTGAGAGCGAGGAAGAGAAGAGCAGAGCCAGAGCCGTCGCGGAGGAGGAGACTAGTCGCTTCAGAGCTCCGGTGAGCCACCTCCGTTCAGGTATACCCACTAACCTTTTTTTTTTCCTTTCTGAATTGCGGTCTTCCTGCCTTCCTCTCTCTTCCAAGGGATCCAAAGCGATGCCTTGGCCACCGCCACTCCGTCGTGCCCCACCGTTGCCAAACTTCAGCGACAAAGGTGGGGGGGGGGGGACAATCTAGGAGGTCTCCTGGATCCCCGAGGCCCCCCGAAGACTCCCGAGCCCCCAAATCCGCTCTACGGTCGCTAGAGCGTCGCAGCAGCGCCACCTGCTAGAGGAGACCATGGTGGCGACGGGTAGACCGCCTCCTTGCTCCACCAGCCTCCGCACCGCTCCAAAGGAAGCCCCGGAGCATCTCGTAGCCACCAGGACCCTTGGACCGTGCCGCAGCCTCGACAGGCCTCCTTCTTCCCCGTAGTCATCGCCAGAGCTCCTCGACGGCGAGGTAGGTGGGAGGCTCGTTCCCAACGTTGGCTGCTCGATCCACTCTGTTGGATCCTTCCTTCTTGCCTTCTTCTTGCCTCTCGTGAAGTCTGATCTATGATCGAACCACAGGAAGGCCTTGTTTGCCCCCTTCGGCGGTCGTCGGCGGCGAGCTCCGTCGTCGGCGACCGTTGTTTCTTTTTCTTTTTAAAAAAACAAATTAAAACATTTTATTTGAATAAACCTGGAGTTTATGTTTTTCATGCAAATAGGTCCTTCTGGAATTACTTTTTGGTCCTTTTATTACATCTAGGTCCTTCCATCTTTTTTCTAAAATGTTTCGAATAAAGTTTTAACTGAAAATATTACATGTTTTACCCTAAACATTGAAAGTAATGTTTTCTGAGTTTAAAACTTTAATAAAAGCCCCTAGAGTTTATAAAATGTATTTTGCTTCAGGTAAATTGCATTGGTAACCCTAGATTTCCTTCAAATGATTCTCACAGTTCATTTTATTATGAAAATTGCATATGAGTCCCTAATCTTCTTCAAAATGTTTCTGACAGTTCATTTTTACAGTAAAAATTACATATAAGCCCTTGTACTTTCATACATGTTTCAGATTGCTCAATTTTGCTGGTTTATTTGCATTTAAGCCCTTGCATATTTCTAAAAACTCTTTGGATAGTTGTTTTTGTTGGTTTAATTGCATTTTAGCCCTCATATTTCTCTGAAACTTTTCCAGAAGCATGTTTTTATGGGACAAATTGCATTTAGGCCCCTGTGTTTTACAAAAAACTTCCAGCAGGCTTATTTTACTATGAAAATTGCATAAAACTCCCTGACTTTGTTTTAAAACATTCCAGAAGCTTGTTCTCATGGTTTAATTGCATTTTAGCCCTCTGATTTAACTGGATTTCTTCTAGAATGTTTTACTTTCAATGAAAATTACATTTTTGCCCCTGAATTTCTTCAGAACTTCCTGAAATGCTTTGTTTGTTGGGTTATTTGTAGTTTTGCCCCTGTACTTCATTGATATTACTCTATTTGCCTGTTTTCAGGGGTAAAATGACCATTTTGCCCCTGAAACTTCTTGGATCATTTTTGAGACTTTTTTCTTGCATTCTTACCCTGATTTTGTGTAGAATTGGTTTGCATGCATGCATTAGTGGGTAAATTGCATTCTGACCCCTAGAGAGCTTCCTTTGACTAGGGATGCACATTTGACTCTAGAATTCTTCATACATGCATGGAATGTGTTTTCCTATGTATTTTCGATGATTTGGGCTTCTGAATGTTAGTTTTCTTCGGAATTTATGCTTTTTTCACAAAACCCCTTAGACTTCTCACATTTGCATTCACACTTGCATTTTGCATACTTTTCACATCTTTTTGCATGGATTTTCCCGTGTTTTCTTCCTTGCTTGGTGCATGCTTTTCGAGCTTGTTCCGAGCTTTGTTTTCTCCTTGTTTTCCAGATTTTCCTCGATTTTCTGTGGTTTTCACTTGTTTTGGTTTTCCATTGCTTGAGGGCGTACAGTAAAAGGCTAACAAAACCAACATGGCCCAGAAACAACGATTATTTTCCCCTTTTTTGATTTTCTCGGATTTATCCCCAATTTCCGCTATTTTGTGAGATGCTTTCCGAGAATTTCATGATTTTCATGATTTTCCTCATCGCTAAAGGGCGTACAGTAAAGCAACATTAACAATGCCTACATTTGACTCTCGGATTAATTTTTTCCTTTGATTCCTTTCATTGCTTTGATTTGGCATGTTTTCAGTCATCTTCATGCATGAGCATATAGAATAAGCAAGCATACATTTAGCAGACATTAGACAGTAGGAAACCTAGAAAGACCGAGTTTTCTCAAGCGCATGGGGGTGCCTAACCCCTTCCCCATACGTTACCAGAATCCTTACCCTTTCTCTGGCCCGCATTCATCTTGCATTATCCATTAGGCACGGATCACACATGCATCTTTGCATCTTGTTTGCTTTCTACCTTTTTGTGTTTTTGGTTTTCCTCGTC
>JAMKQA010037322.1:0-14782 GCA_024699735.1 Posidonia australis | reverse complement strand
AGCCCATGATCCAGTGGCCTGACTGAATCCTGCTTCTTTCATTCTAGCTTAAATAGAGTGTGATCTTGTGTGAGGCAACCAGCCCTTGAGCACAAGGTCCACAAGTCATTGCACTTGCATTTCTTTCACTTTAAAAGCATGTTCTCCAAGTTTTGCAAAGGTTTTATATGGCATGACTTTTCGGAATGCGTTTTCATACGATTTGGCATAGCATGAATTTCTGTTTTCTCTCAGCACATCATTCTGGCCCACGTAGAAAGCAACTAGGCGGCGCATCAGACTAACGCACTAGTCTGACGCACCAGTCTGGTGCACCTAACAGGCGCAGCAGCCTGTTTTCAGTAGCACTGCAGGTTTTTTTATATGATTGTAGCATGTTTTCTTGCTTCGATTTGCTTCTACGTTTTTCTGGTTTTCTTCCTGGATATGTCAGGAAGGCATAACTCTATTTTTAGCTTTTTTTCATGCATGTTAGTTTGCATTTGGCATATAGCAAAGCAAGGATGATAAATCGCTCAAGATACTACATCCATGATCTTATTTATGCAATATCTCTACATCGACCCTTGACCCGATATGAGAGCGATATTTCTGAGCATTAGGACACACCCTTACACATCATGCACCCATATTTTAGACACCACACACATAAGCATGGCATGGCATATCTCCCTCGGGCGCAAAGCAAAGGTTGAAAAGCCGACATTTCATAAGCAAATGAGAAACCAATAGAAGACCGATTTTATCGGGCGTACGGAGGTGCCTAATACCTTCCTTGTACATAACAGGGATCCTTACCCATATTTTCTGGTTCATGACCTGCTTTTCCATTGTATAATTTGCATGCTTTATATGGTTTTCCTCGTCTTCCATTTTAATAGACTAGGTGGGGACTCCTACATTTGCATATTTATTTTTATTGTTTTTGCCGTGACTTTGCCGATCCCTCGTGAATTTCGGCCTTTAGCGTCGAAACCATCTTCGAGGTTGTCGTCGGCATGGTTACAGGAACTGGCGACTCCACTGGGGATAACCAGATCCCGGCTTTGTTTTGGGTTTCTCCTTTGTTTCGGCTTTCTCCTTGCTTTTTTCCATGCTATGCTTTGTTTAGTGGTGTCTTTTTGCATGCATACCTTTTTATGTTGTTCTTTCCTTTTACACACTTTTTGCCTAGTCACCACTATTGCATATGCTTTTGCATGATAATTCTTGGCAAAATGCATGTTTATTTTCCTTCTTGTATATGCCATGCCTAGGAGATTAGAGACATGCTTGCTTCCCCTTTGGTTAATAAAAACCAAAATCAATCAATCATAAGGCAAACTAGAGACAAATTGCAAATCTTACCCCACAGTTTAATAACCTTGCAAGTAAAAAACTTAAAGCATACTTTGCATACATCATATAGGCCATGCATCTTCTCCTCTCCTAGGATTACCTATATAGTCTGCGAAGGACATTTTTTGGTGGCTCATCCTATGGCTTTGGTGTGGGATGAAAAATCGGGTTTGTCCCCCCTTGTCCGGGGTCGTGTCAGTGTAGTAGAGGGTACAGCTTACTGCTTTGGCAGAGGTCAAGGTCCCGAAAGCACCACCCGTTCACTACCTAAGCTTTGGCTGGGATTTAGAACGGGGACCTTACTTTTCCTAAACTCGAGTCGGAGACCTATTCACCCTTATTGTGTGAACCCAGAGTAGACAGCTTAATAGGACATCCCTAGTTGGTGAGAGAGTGCATACTAGGGGCATGCATTTGCATCTCATACTACCATAATCATTGCATCTTTTCTGATTTGTTAGTTTATGTGCATAGGATTTCTAATCTTTGAGGTTCCTTAGCCTGAGCTCAAGATCTTTCCTTTCACTGACTCTGTTTGCGACCTTATTTTAGACTACATCTCCGAGTTATTCGTCACTGCCGACGATAGCTCGTCCTAAGGCTCGTCCTATTCTTCCTAGCCGCAGTCCAATCCTTACTCGCTTGTGATCCACGATGGCCCAGCATGCCAGCGAGTCCCTCTCCCCTGCTGTCCAAGAGGAGGTCTCCACCTCGGGACACTCTTCCTTTGTGTCTGTTCCTGTCATCTCTGTTGCCTCCACTTTTGCCTTAGCCTCTGGAGGACCTCCACCACCTCATTTCTGTGTCCTCGTGGCAGCCCTGCTTTCGGGACCACCTGCCTGGTCTTCTCCTACTGTTGGGGCCACAGCAGTCGAGCCTGTCTCTCGCCAGGGCTATGTGTTTACTAGCCCTCCTCCCACTGTGGCGTTTTCAGTAGTAGCCACCCCCCAGTTTGGACAACTGGGATCTCAGCCTCTTGCTTCCTACCTTGTCTTGCCTCCTTCTCTTGAGCCACCAGCGACGATCCCGTGACCGCACAGCTGCAACAGATGTCGGCCCTCGCCCAACAGCTGCAGGGATTGGCATTAGCACTCCAGCCCTTCTCAGCTTTTTCTTTCCCGGCTCCCAAGTTGCCTACGTAACCGGCTTTAGAACCACAGTTTGCACCCACTGCACTCCCTCCACAGCCATCGCCATCCCTTGTCTCTCCGGTAATAGGGGTGTCGACACTACCCTTTGTTACACCAACACAGCACCCACCACAGCATGCATCCCTCCTATCTGGTGGCCAGCCCCCTAGGCCGGCGGGAGCACTACCATCCATGAGCATTGTACCGGAGACCATCCCGGTCCAATAGCTCTTGCTCCCACATTCTGCACCACTCATTGCACCACCCCCTACTTTGCCCTCACCCTTTTATCACACACAAGATTCATCCTTTATCCCACAACACACTGCACCCATGCACGGGTACACTAGCCATCCTACCGTAGCACCAGACGGCGGAATGGTGGATCCGGAAAAGCCCTTAGGGGCGACCCATATAGTGTACGTGGCACCCACCTCTATTGTACAGTCCACGGCTGCAGTAGCTCCAGATGCTCTCCTCGTGAGAGTAAATGATCTGGAACGCACTCTCCGACAAGTGCAAGTTGGGGACCACCAATCCTACCAATTCTGGGCCTCTGTTATTTCCCAGAGGCAACTCTCTCCTCGAATTTTCATATTCCAGAATTTGAAAAATATAATGGTAAGGGCTGCCCAATTTCCCACCTCAAAGCTTATTACGGAGACCATGCTTAGCTCCAGGCTGACGAAAAGTTGTTAATCCGCCTATTCCAGAAGAGTCTCATGGGGCCCGTGTTGAAGTGGTTCACTTCCCTCAACATGGCCACTATCAAGACTTGGGACGACCTTACGCAGGCATTCCTAGAGCAATATTCTTTTAACCTCGACTTAGTCCCCAGGCGGGAGGACTTAGTCGCTCTTAGGCAGAGACCCCAAGATGCATTTGGGGAGTATTTTGGACGTTGGCGCTCTTTGTCTTCACAAGTCAAAGATAGACCCTCCGACGAGGAGTCTATTGAGATAGTGATCTAGGGAGCACAGCCAACGATCGGGGCTCTACTTAGCATCCAACCAGTCATCACTTTCTCTGCACTGCTTCGGGTGGGCGCCTGTGTCGAGAGTTCACTGCAGGGCGGCAGTTTTCCAGCACTCTCTGCATTTGCCAATCAGGCCGCTGCCTCACATAGTGGCCCTAGCAGCAACAACCCCAACACCAATCCACTCAGGAGGCGGGATCCCTCCGAAAATACCGTTTCTTACATTAGATCCCCTACTGCTCCGACAAATGTCCGCCCGCTTCTGCAGCGCCAAGTAGTTTATGCACCCACGCCTACACCTAGAGCACAGCATGCATCACACATCACCCCCACAGCCACACCAGTATATCCCAACCCCCCAGCTAGGACGCACCCACCGTTGGCACATCCACAGCCGAAGCGACAACGTCGTGACAGGCACCACTATACCCTTTTAGTGGAGCCTTTGAGCGTGGTATTCCCTAAAGTCGCATTCATGCTGAAGCTGCCTGAGGTGTGCCCTCTGCCTAATCCTCTGCCAGCCTGGTACAATGCTAATGTGTTCTGCAATTTCCATCGGTTGGCTGGCCACTCGACGGACAATTGTTTAACACTCAGGGACGCTATCCAGGATTTGATTGACCAGAAGGTCATTGTAATTAATACCCAGGCGGCCACCCCAGCACACACCCCAGTAGCTGCTCCAGCACAGCCAGCACACCCCAGCATAGTTAGTCAACCCTTGCCGCAGCATCCTTTTCCGGGAGCGCCAAGTTCCTCGGGAGTCAATTTTGTTTCTCTTGCTTCTTTTCCTTTCGAGTCTGTCTCTTCCCCTATCCGTCCAGCTGACTTGATTCATCATGAGTCGTCCCCTTTTCCCCACCAGTTGTATCATTCTTTCTTCGATAACTCTGAGGAATCTGTTTGTATGATCCGTCCTGTTGTCAAGCCGGAATACTCTGAGGTGCCGCCTGTAGTATATCCCCAGCCTCCAACTCCAATCTATTTATCCGCTTGGCCCCAATCTAGGCCAAGATAGCCAGCCCACCGGTACCCAAACCAGTACTCCCAGCATCCTCAGGTTATACTCCCACTCACCTATATCCTACAACCGCACCTGTATAAATAGCGGTTCGTCCCCCAGTTGTTGTTACTCTGACCCACGACATGCATCGTGTTCCTTACAATTATGCCACAGGAATGTGTGCAGAGGTGACACGATCGGGTAGAGTATACAAACCCCCAACAGCTAGGCTTAATGCCTTAACCCAAATCCCTAACCAGTTACAAGCCCAGCCATCTAGGTCACTGGCACCTGTAGCAGTAGCTCCTGCCCAACTCCAGGCACATTCTCCTCAACTGCCTATGCCTAGAGTAGCACCGTCCTATCCTACCACTAGCAGCCAACCTTCAGCTAACATCACTGCCCAGCTTAAGAAGGTTAGAGCCGATATTTCCATTTGGGACCTAATCCATACATCGGTTGAACACAGAGAAGCTTTCCTTAGGGTTTTTCAAGCTGCCCGTGTATCCCAAACCATAAAGCCTGCTACGCTGGAAAACATGGTAGGAATGATCGCGACACCTCAGGTTATCTCCTTCTCCAACCTAGAGTTGCCTCCCTCTGGCACCAATCATAACTCTCCCATGTTCATCACTGCACAGTATCAAAGCTTCCACATCCCCCTCACACTGGTGGATAATGGTGCAGGCCTTAATGTCTGCCCCTTGCATACAGCAAGTGCAATCGGATTCAAATCCGAGGACATTATACCAGCTGTGAAAGGGATGACAGATTTTGATAATACGCATCATGATGCACTTGGAGTCTTAATCATTCTCCTGACTATAGGCCTTGCTCGCTTCGACGTGGAGTTCTACGTCGTAGATATCGAACCCTCCTTTAATCTGTTGCTTGGACGCCCTTGGCTTCACAAGCATCAAATCATTCCTTCAACCCTCCATCGTATGATTAAGTTTTGCTGGGATGACAATATCGTTGTTGTCCTGGTAGAAGACTTGGAGAGGGTTGAATCTGTCTCAGCTCTAGCCCCTCGGACCGTTCACTTCGAGCCTAAACCTTCCGATGTCCTTTATCGGGTTAACCGGTTTGAGCCAGTTAATTTTATTCCACCCTCCGAGCTTGCCGGCCATTTGGCCACTTCTAGCAACTCTCGTTTGATGGTCAACAACCTGTGTCACAAATTGGGGATACGAGAGAGGATCGCCTCTGGGGCTTTATGGTCAAGGAATCACCAAGCCGATCAAGGCCGAAGAATGGGTCGAGCGAGACGGTTTGGGTTATGAACGATGCTGCCAAAGGAAGAGATCACAACACCAGGGTAAGTCTTCCAAGATGATTATTCCACGAGATTTATCCAACTTTATTAGCGCAGGCATCATGGATCCGAACCGCAGTTCATATGCAGTGTCAGCATCGTCAGCTTGGATCTGCCTAGAGGATTCATATTAGGATGGTGGCCAGCTAAAACAGCAGGGAATAGAACAGGGAGTGATGCAGACAGAGCAGCAGTCGGCAGCCCAGATTGTGGTCCAAGAAGTAGACTCAGATGATGACATCGGGGATCTGGACCTCTTATTTCAAGAGTAGCTAGACGTGCTTGCAGAAGATATAGTAGAGCATGACCGCAGGAGGAAGGGCAAAGCAGTTGTTACAGCACCACCAGCAGACGCATCAGTACCACCCCAGGGCCAGGTTTCAATTATGGTCCTGCAAAAAACAGACGAAAGGGATACTAGGCCATTGGAGTTAATCTCCTGTCAGCCGGGAGGCGGGTCTAGTTGGTATTGGCAGTATAAGCCTCACCTTGAGGGTGAGGATCAAAACCTTGAAACAAGCAGTACAGGTGATGGTGGCCTCACCAGTTTGCAGTAAAGCAGCCGCCAGCAAGCAGAATTTTGTACAGTTAGCAACAAGAAAGAAAATACCAAAAAAGTCAAAAAATGCAAAACCAAAAATAAAGGGGCATCCACATCAGAGGTAGGGACTCCTAGCTCCTCAAAACATCCAGACAGGGAAGTAGAAGAAGTAGCACAATGTTGGCATAGAAACACAAAGGTCACTGTGACAGTCTTTAAACGCCATCAGGGCGCAGAATCAAAGGAAGTCTTCTCAGTAGACATAATATACCCGGCATTTGAAAGAGAAATCCTATCAGAGCTAATTGCTTATGAAGAAGAGGATGAGGTTCAAGGAGCAGATAATGAGGATGAGCTGCCACAGATTCCATTCTATGATGATGATCCAAAAGGCCCTAATCTTCATGTGGAGGAAGAAACAGAGCTAATCAATATCGGCACGGCAAAGGAAAAAAGAGAAACGCGCATCATTGCCAATTTATCACCGCGAGCAAAGGCACAGTTTATGACTTTTCTGAAGGAATATGTAGATGTCTTTGCATGGAGCTATGATGACATGGTGGGACTAGACATTGAAGTGGTAGTTCATACATTGCCACTAATACCCAATTCAAAGCCAGTCAAGCAGAAGCTCCGTAGATGGCGACCCTAGTGGCTCTTGAAGCTTAAAGAGGAGATTATGAAGCAGCACAAAGTCAACTTTCTCAAGGTTGTGTTGTATCCTGAATGGCTCGCCAACGTGGTCCCAATGCCGAAAAAGGATGGACGGGTTCGCATGTTCATAGATTATCGAGCTCTCAACAAAGCGAGTCCCAAAGGTGATTTCTCGCTTCCCCACATCGATATTCTGGTAGACAACACTGCAGGGCATAAGATGTTGTCTTTTATGGACGGGTTTTCCAGGTACAACCAGATCAGAATGGCTGAAGAAGATATGGAGAAGACATCTTTCATCACTCCATGGGGAGTCTTCTGTTACAGAGTGATGCCATTCGGGTTGAAGAATGCAGGTGCAACATACCAGAGGGCTATGACAGCTTTATTCCATGATCTTATGCATCAAGAGGTCGAAGTATATGTGGATGACATGATTGCCAAATCAAAAGAGCCCGAGGACAATCTCACCTATTTAAGAAGGTTGTTTGAACACGTGCGAAAATACAAGCTCCACTTGACCCCTAACAAATGTGTATTTGGGGTATCCTATGGAAAGCTACTGGGTTACATCATCAGTCAGAGGAGAATTGAAGTGGACCCTCACAAAGTCAAGGCTATTATTGACATGCCTCCCCCAACCACTGAGAAAGAGATTCGTGGTTTATTAGGCAGGCTACAATATATCAGCAGGTTCATCGCACAACTCACGCTTATATGTGAACCTATATTTAAGTTGCTAAGGAAGAACACTCAAACCTGTTGGAATGATGAATGTCAAGTGGCCTTTGATAAAATCAAATAGCTTCTGATAAAGCCTCCAGTTTTAGTTCCTCCTACGCCACAATGCCCTCTGCTATTATATCTCTCCACAACACAGCATTCCATGGGCGCAGTTCTGGGAAGCATGATGAATCAGGGCGTAAAGAGAAAGCTATCTACTACCTCAGCAAAAAGTTCAATGACTGTGAGGTTAAATACAGCCCAATAGAGAAAGTCTGCTTGTCCCTGGTGTGGGCCACGCAACGCCTCCGACATTATATGATGGCATATCCAGTATTCTTGTTATGTCGGCATGACCCTATCAAATATCTGTTCTAGAAGCCAGCATTGGTGGGTAGATGTGTTAAATGGTAGGTGATGTTATCCCAATACGATATCACCTTTGTCACATAGAAATCTATGAAAGGACAAGTCATGGCGGATCATTTGGTCGACTTACCATTGCCAGAATACCAGCCTTTGTTGACCCAGTTCCCAGATGAAGATATATTGTTTGAAATGGGTGAGGAGGAGCTGGAAGAGCCTCAGAATGAGCGTCAATGGTGTCTGTACTTCGACGGTGCAGTCAATAAGCGAGGAAGAGGCATCGGTGCAGTTCTAGCAACACCACAAGGGCAGCTTATTCCCTTTGCAAGGAAGCTGACATTTGAATGCACCAATAATGAAGCCGAATATGAGGCCTTCATTTTAGGCTTACAAGTGGCGAGGGGCCAAGGCGCCCGAGAACTCCACGTATATGGCGACGCAATGCTGGTTATTTCACAAGTCAATGGCAATTGGAAGACAAAAGACCAGAAGCTCGTACTATATCATGAAGTTTTGTTGAAATTGACTAAAGAATTTGAAGATGTCAAGTTTTCTTTCATGAAACGAGCTAAGAATGCATATGTAGACGCTCTAGCAACTCTGGCATCATGGTTATCACTCCCAGAGGCACAAGCTATAGACATTTCAGTCACATGCATTGAACAGCCTACACATTGTATGCATATCCAAGAGGCACCATCATCTGTTGAACTGCCTTGGCTTAATGATATTAAAGCTTTTCTAGAGTCTGGCATTATCCCTCCCAGCATTTCTGTATCAGATAAGAAGACCCTGACATGGTTAGCATCCAAGGATGTGCTCGGGGCCGGACAACTATATAGGAGGTCTTATAATCAGATGCTTCTCAGGTGCGTAGACAAAAAGGAGGTAGATATGCTAATGTTGAAAGTCCACGCAGGCACCTGCGGTCCACACATGAATGAGGTTCTTCTAGCCAAGAAAATTATGCTACAGGGGTACTTCTGGTCCACCATGGAAACAGATTGTTGCCGCTTTGTCAGAAGATGCCATAACTGCCAGATACACGGCAATTTTATACATGCTCCCCCACAACAGTTGCATAGTATGTCATCTCCCTAGCCATTCTCTACTTGGGGAATTGATGTTATCGAGGCCATTCATCCAGCTGCATCCAATGGACACCGTTATATCCTGGTAGCCATTGATTATTTTACAAAATGGGTCGTGGCGGCATCATACAAGACAGTCACAGCAGCTATTACTGAAAAATTCATCAAGAATAATATTGTCGCCAGATATGGGGTTCCATTTGCTATCATTTCAGACAACGGAACTAAATTCATAGCAAAGAAAGTTGAGGATTTCCCCTAGAGTTGCAAGATCAGGCATCACAGATCCTCCCCCTATCGACCATAGATGAATGGGGCAGTAGAGTCGACTAATAAAAATCTGGTAAAAATCTTGAAGAAGATGGCCGAGACTCATAAAGATTGGCATGAGAAGCTGCCTTACGCATTATGAGCTTACAGGACCTCCATCCGGACCTCAACGGGAGCAACACCTTACTCTTTGGTGTATGGCATGGAGGCGGTCCTTCCCATTGAAGTAGAGATTCTATCACTAAGAATCTTGAAGGAGGCTGAATTAGAAGAGGCTGAATGGATACAGGACCGTAATGTTCAACTAGATCTAATTGATGAGCATAGACTGCAAGCTCTGCATCATGCCCAATGCTACCAGAAGAGAGTGGCCCGAGTTTATCAGAAGAAAGTCCGTCCTAGAAGCTTTGAACTAGGAAACTTGGTTCTGCGTGCCATTCATTTGCCCGATGCATAGGGAAAGTTTAGGCCTAATTGGCGTGGACCCTTTGTGGTTAAGGAGGCCCTGTCAGGGGGTGCAGTCATTCTTGAGGGCATGGACCATACAGAGCAATCAAAGCCCGTCAATGCCTCCTACTTAAAGAAGTACTATCAATGACTCTCAGTTGATCCTATGCCTTGCACCATGAGTCATGCATTTTCATATTCTTTGCATTCTAGCACAACAGGAATCATCTTCTGCACCTGTTCTTTCTGCATAGCATCATCATTGCCCGATGAGGAAAATTGGAAGCCTGCCTGCGTAAGATTAGACAAGTCCTCCTCATATGCTACTACCCTAGAAGCTTAGGGTGTGAGAGAGAGATTTTAGAAAATGGGCTAAATGAACAAATCCCCACGGGACCTATATCTCCAGAGGGAGGAAAAAATGTTAGGTCTAGAGAGAGTGTAAGCATTAAAGAAAATACACTAACCTTGGAGCATAAAAGAAAATAGGAAGACAGAAGCAGTAGACAGAAGCTAAGCTCCACTGAGAGAGGCATGTGAACAACCTTACTCCTACCATATAGCTTGGAGAGGAGTCAGAGCATGCACTTACTAAACTCACATGATCAAAGGGACTGGCCACCCCTTCAACACAAGGGAAATAGCAGCCACCCCCTCAGCCTAAGTGTATTTTACCTCCAAGCAGGAGTAGGGTAGGTTTAGCATGCCTATGAGGGAGAAAAGAAAATGAATCCTTAAAAGAGTAGATATAGGGCCCCAAGAATTTGGCATGAGGCCCATAAATATGAAGGAGAGCCACAAATAAACCTAAGTGCCTAGGTTAGTGCCACATGAGTCGAGGGCAGTGTCACCTCCTACTGCAGGCAAAACAAGCTTCCTTGGCCCTGAGGGCACCAATACATCAAATTAACCATTTCTTTGCATTTGCATCTTTTGCACAGCATTTAGCATTTAGTTAAGCATAATTGCATTTACTCTGCAAGGCGTTTTGGTCGTATTTCGACCAGGGGCATGTCAGCTGCCTTGTTGGTCGTGGTATGGGCAAATAGGCATTCAACTAGGGGCATGCTAGTCGCTTCTTTAAACTTGGAGAATCTGAGACCAGGGGCGTGCCACTTATTTAATCTTAAAAAGTAGTTCTGGAATACATGAGCAAATACAAGCAATGCAGAAGTGACATAAATTCTTATTGCTAATCAATTCTAGACCTCTTCGAACTGCCCCCTATTAAACTAGTGCCACTATGAGGGAGCTCGCTCGGAGGCCATGTCTCTCGTATCTCAGCTTCATATTCCACTGTGCAACTGGAACCCTCAATGATGGCAAGATCAGAAGACTTGACGACAACCTGTGTCTTGCGAGCCAGTTCTAAAGTTGTTGCTTTTGATCCAACTGTATATCTCTTGTACCGTTCAGGACAGGGGCTTTGATCAATAGAATCCTGGCAGAAGCCGAACTGGCGGAGGACCCGGACAGGATGATACTCCACACCTCCCGAAAATCCCAGAAGAACCACGAGCTGCATATCCCTGGCATTAAAAAAGGCAGTAAAGGTCCTAGATGCTGAGGATATAATGCACCATGTCACTGGGTCCTCTAAAGATTCCGTAGTCGGTTGCACAGCTCTTGCACCCCTGGGAGTGTCCTAGAATGGTGGGTACAGCTATAGGCTTCGAAAGTAGACGGCCGAGGGTGAAGAATCTTCATTCCCATATGGGCAGCAAACCAAACCTGGCAAAAATGGAATTATAGTTAAGAAAAACACAGCAGAATAAAGTGTAAAATAACTTGCTTACCTGCACTAGAGCACCGCATCAATGGAAATGACGGGAGCGCCTCAATGCCCGGTCCAAACCAACATAGGTTTCAGCAAGGAGAATGGGCGCCAAATCAATCTGGTGGACCACTATCGCCCAAGTTATCTCTGCCACCTCGATTACCATAGTCATCCGGCCATGGCTAAAAATGAGCTCCCCGAGGAAGCGCAGTACGAAGCTGTAAAGCCACAGGATGCCTAGAGATGAACGAGCATTGATAATCTCATCAAAATAATCCAGGCGCACCATGGTTGTAGGTCCATCTCTGCAAACAAGTCTCTCCTCATAGACTTCTCTAGCCACGCCTGTGAGACAGCTCACAACATGAACATAGCTGTCATGGCAAGTAAGGACTGGAGGGGGCATGAATGGTGACAAGCCGCAGATCCGTCTGACTTCCTCCAAAGTTAGGGTCATCTCTACCTGCCCAAATCGGAAAACATGCAAATCCGATTTCCAAAACCAAGCCACGGCGCACAATAGATGCCTGTTCACCTCCACCTTGGCTATGCTCAGAAGGGAGGAGGAAATGCCTCAGTCCCGTAATTATTCCCGGTCAGCGGCTATCAGGGCATCAATCCAACCATGAAGAGCACTAGAGCTGTGCTTAGGGGTCACCATGGTAGGATAACTCTGCAAGCACAGATTCGGGCCACGTACGGTTGTAAAAAAGGCGCCGAACTTGACATCATAATCCAATAGAGTATAATGCAAAGAGCATACGCATAAATAAGAGGCATGTTCAAGATATAAAACCAAGAAAGATTTACAAAAAGTAGAATCTGCTGCAAAGCAATAAAGCCAAAGAGGATTCAGCAGAGAAACGACAAAAGACGTATGAACATACCAATGTGAAGACTCGCCGAATGCTCAGAAAAATCCAGAAGAAAGAATAAAAAATAGAAATCTGCTGTTGATTTTCAGAAAGGACGGTGGCCTCTCTCATAAAATGTGGGTTTATATAGAAAAACAAAAAGGGTTTTCTAGGAAAAACAAGGAAAATTAGACTCACCGTTTTTGGAAGAGCGCACCCTTGCGGCGCATCTGAAGAGCGCACCTAGGCGGCGCACCATGCAGGCGCCTGGAATGGTTGCAAAATTTCAACAGCATCTGCCCTGAAGTTGGGATCTCGCCAATTCGGCGCCAATTACTTTCATCCTGCACAGAAAGTCTACGTACGGCATGCATTTTAAAACCCCAAGCGGGGGCACATCACAAGATCTGGATTTTGTATAAATTTTCAAAATATTACAAATTATCCATTGTTCTTACAAAATTGCAAAATACAAAAGAGGCTATTCCTCGTCTGAATCTTCCTTGTCAGATGCTGCCTTTTGAAAATACTCTGCTAGGAGACGGGCGCCTCGACGGGTGATTCGGCGCGACCACTGAGCAACTGCAGCAGCCTAGGAACGAGGAGCAGAATCACAGACCGCCTGGGTGACCTCAGTGTCTGAGCGGTCCTCCTCGGATGCCTCCATGGTAAAATCCCCGCTACTGGCCACATTCACCTCCTGGGTTGGGAAATCTTGCTGCAATATCAAGGTTTTTTGTTAGCAGTCAGAATTATAAGGGAAAATATGCAGAAAAAGAAACAGAAATATACCAGGATGATGTTACGCCAGTGCAGTTCCTGCAAAATGACAGATATGTCAGGCATGCTTTAAGCTGAAAGTGATAATTTGCAAAATAGAAATCTTACCCTCTTCTGACGGATGTCAGCGTAAAAAGTGCCAAATTGTTCTTCAAAGCCCTGTGGATTGTGATAATTGTCAGATTTATATAATTCACATATCAGCAAAATATTAAGCAGAAATGATAATTACATACCTTGGCCCAGTCGGAGGCATACCGCATCCCGCACTGCTTCCTCGAAGAGATAGGGCTTCCCGACCCGTCTGTACCAAGCCAGATAATCTGTATAGTTAACTTCCTAAAGGACGTGTTTGTCCTGGGAAGCTATGGCTACTGCATGCCGGCTTCTAGCAACGGAACGAGTCGTAGCCGGACGATCCATGTCAGAAGAGGGAGGGGCAGGAATGCAGAACTCGTTCAGGAATTAATGCCGCACTCGCCTCGGCAGGAAGTAGGCCGACTTTTTCATGCAATAAAACTTCACCTGCTTGTCCCTAAGAACATGGCCAGAGTTCAGGGGAGCCCAGTCAAAGCCATCGTATCTAGAGAACGGGCGCAGATGAACCGGTTTTGAAGCAAGGAAAGTATATATAAGTAATCAAAGTAAGCATTAAAAGGATACAGCATAAAAGCAAGCAAACTTACATCCTCGAGCTCTACCAGGTCCATCAGATACTGGTAGAACTCGTAACTATAGACCCCAGCAGCAGCCCGATGATCAGGCTCGACTCATTGGCGGGGAAGGGGCAGGAGCTCGTCCCATAGACGACCGAAGCTGTGCCCTCTGGTAATATGCTCCATGATCCAGTACTGGAGATGACAGACGGAAGTCAATATATAACATATTAGGCATAAAAGAATTTTGTTTTGCAAGAATAATGAAGGCAGATACTTACAGTTAGCAGGGGGTACAACCCCACATAAGAGCGGCGTCCAAGCTTACCCACATTGTCAAGCCCACAGATTAGCTAGGTATAGCTAGCGTCGGCCCAGTCATAATGATCCAGATGCTCCAAGTTGGTTAAATATGCTATCCAATCAGCATGGATGTAATAAGCAGATGAATCGCAGAACATCATGGCTAGAAGCTCCAACAGAAAATGCCTTAGTACAAAGTCTGCCTCCTCGCTATCAGGCTCAGGATTGGGCCAGAATTTGTCCCACTCTCTCAGCCATCCTACTGTGATCATATATTTCCCCCGAGGTGGCTTTGGAGGAACACGACCTAAGTGTGCGGGAGTGAGGAGCAGACCATGAGTGGTCGAACCTATGATCGGATCATCGTCGAAGGGAAGACCCGTTGTAACCATGCCGGCGAGGTGATTCCGCAAATGAATGCGAAATCGGACGGCAAAATCACGTCGAAAAAAACAAAACAAATGGAGTCGCCACCTAATCTATTATGGAAGACAAGGAAAACCATAACATGAAAAATCATGCAAAACAAAGAAAAGACAAGTCTACGAAATAACCAGA
>JAMKQA010037321.1:0-17151 GCA_024699735.1 Posidonia australis | reverse complement strand
GGCAATTCGTTTCTAGGCATGCGGCTGGACAACTCCTCTTCTACTCGAATTTTCTCCTCATTCCACTTGTTGATTTCGTTTGGATTCATGGGGCTTTTGCTATTGGACGTATAACATAAGTCATTTAATGTGTCAATAAAGACCTCTAAATAGGACACGTGGACTAGTTCAAAAGTATGGAAAATTAGCTCAAGTCCAAAAAAGAAAGGTTTGATTGATTCGAGAGTGAAATGAACTGGATATGTAAAACGCAAATATTATAAGATCTAATGTTGAATGCTAGCATTGATGAATCTTATGGCCTGGAATAGAAAATGAGAATTAAGAGAGTTCTTAGGCTTAGAGAAAGGACTCTAAGGTTAAATGCAACATGATATGGTATGATGAGACTTAAGAAAAATAAGGGAGTGCCTAAAATGAGACTATGACCATGCTGGAACTAGTGTGAGGGAACACACGAAAACCGATATTGGTTGCGGCAAAAATAGTGAATCCAAGGAAGGACACTCGACTCAAAAATATCAAAAGAGAGCATGAAAAGGAAAGATAAGGACAAAACAGAATCGCCACCTAATATTTTCTAAAAATCGAAAAAACAAGGAAAACCAGGCACGATAACATGCAAGAAAAAACAATGCAAATATGAATGAAAATGCATGCATGAATGCTATGAATACTCCATGCCTAATGGATATGACACAATGGTCATCGTAGGCCAGAGAAAGGGTAAGAACTCTTGTTACACATGGGAAAGATGTAAGGCACCCTCATATGCCTGAGAAATCGGTCTTTCTAAGCTTTTCATTCGCTTGTGTGTCGCTAATGCATGTGTGCTTGCTAAGTCTGAGTGTATGTATGAATGCTTGATGCTATGCTTATGTAAATGAAAGGCAAGGGCGGAAATTATTGTAAATGGACTCAGTTTCGCTATGTGAATGTTGGACCGTCGGTTAAAAAGATCTGACATAATAATCGTCATCACCCTATATACATGAGTGATGCCCTGAATGAATGATAGGTGATGCCAGGATAAGTGATATGAAAATATAATGATGTATGTGATCAAATATAAAATTGCTAGAGAGAGCAATGTGGTGTATCATGCATGATGATATGAGTCATAAGCATGATTCATGTAGATAAAAAAAAAAGCATGAAACACAAGTGTGCATGTTGGGACTTATGCCTGGATACATGGATATTGGGTGGAGAAGTGTGGAATCGATCAGCAAATGGAAAAGCTAGCTACATGTTTTGTCCCTGGTAGACCCGCGCATGTCTACCGTGCTAATCCACCGCGCAGTCCGAACGTACCTGAGATAGAACAGGGTAGCGAATCAGCGAACTTTGCCTTGCTCCTGGGTGGAATGTAATGATGCAAATGGCTAATTAAATGCATGGGGATCTTGAGTAGACTATCATGAACAAATGCATGCTATGAGTTAGGTCCTAAGATGCCTGGCTCACTCTCCCGATCCTCCTTAACAGTCGTTGGAGCTCATTGGTTCTCACGACCACGGAATCTGACTGTGAGCCTCGACGAGCATCGTGATGGCTATTTGAGATGGCTGAGAGCGAGAGGGGATGCAAGGGAGCATGCCTATATGCTTGGATGCATGATGGGCTAAGTGGATTGTTCCCCTGACCTACATTGCTGGAGATGGGTTCCAATGACGGCTATAGGTGTGGATGCAGCCTGTTGGCTACCGGTGAGCCATCTTGGAGCCTCCAGAAGTCAAAAAGGGCGATGGGGAAAGATACAGAATGTGTGTGGCTAGATAGGCTACCTATGAGTTCACAGGTCATTGGTCTTGCTTGGGCTGTGGAACCCGTCACCGACGGTGCATGGATGTACAACTAAGATGGCATGGTGAATGTAGGTGAAATATGCATGGCATAACATGATGATGCAGTGAGAGCATAAACAAAACTAAGAAACACACTCAACAGGGGGAAAGGAGGTGAACCTGTGGAGTATTGTGGGTTGTCCTCCGGTGATGGCTCGCGATAGCTTCTCTCCAGGCTAAGGAGGCTTGACAGCAATGAAGACGGGTTTAGAGGAGTGTGGTGTGATTGGTGTAAGGCTCGTGTCGAAATGCAGGGGGTTGGTGTGGTGTTTCAGTGGTTTGGGTGGTGGGAGTTCTGGTCGAAATGGAGGTGGCTGGAGTAGATGGCGATGACATGGGGGTGTAATGGAGTGTGCCTTGGCGAGAGGAGAAGCTTTGCTAGAGGTTGGACGGTGTTCTGGCGCAACACAATGAGTGCAAGGTTGAGAGGGAGATGCTGTGTATATTGGATGGTTGGACTAGTTTGGGGTCGTTGGAGAAGGTGGAGGATGGCCAAAACGGACTGGAGGGGTTGGTTGATTGTGCTTTGGTTAGGTGGTTGTGCATGGCACAAGTGGAGAAGCCAAAAGAGAGGCCCTGAGAGAGCGGCCAACCTAGAGAGAGAGGTCGTTGTGAGCTTAGGTGGCTTTGGAGGAGGTCGTTGCTGTTGGAATAGGGGAGGCGTGCTGTAGGCAGTGGCATGCTGTAGGCTTAGGTAGGGCATGGCTCGGGCATGGGCAACGGAAGCAGGGTGAGTCGATTGCAGGGGTGTCAGGCAGGGATGGCTTGGGCGCATGTCACCCGTGCCATCGGGCTGTGCATTCCATTGGGCCAGAACACACGGGCTGGATCCTAGGTGTTGAGCTTGGTTTAAGGGCTTGTTTTAGGGTAGATTGTTGGCTTTGGGTTGGATGTTGGTTTTTGGATTGGTTTTAGGGTGTAAACTGGGTTTTGGCGTTAGAATGGGTTTTGAAGTGGTGAAGTGCCTTGTTACCGTCGGAACACGCTCTTCCGAAGAAATCTGCTACAAGTAGCTGCCAAAATGGAGTGTCTGCAGATGCCCCTCCCTGACCAAGGTTGAGGGACGTAGGGACCGAAACTGATGCTTATAGCTGACAAAAGACACACTATTTGGTAGCCTATAGGAGGGTGGTCCTTCCTGTTGGCGCTGAGTCGCTTAATTGGTGAATACACCAAATGGAATGACCCATTACCGGAATGCAGATGTAGATGCCAAACTATGGTGGAAACATGACTGTGATATGAATGACGCATGCTGACGCTAATGCTGGTGTGTGTTGAGATCCGCTGGGGATTTACGTAACTCCGCATGATGCTAATGCGAATGTGTGCTAAATATGCAATGTTGGTGGTGACGCAAATGATGCATGCAATGGTAGACACGCAATACAAAGCATACCAAACCGAGCAGGTAGTGCCGAGGACAAGTCACTGATGCTCAATGCTGCGGGAGGCATGCTAAACATTGTAATGCTGATGGAGTGATGATGCATGATGAGGTGTGTGGAGGATGATGGTCTTAGGCGTTTGCCAAACTATGCAAAGCTCCATTGGGGACACGTGCGGTTCCACGCAAAGCTGATGCAGATGATGCATATAGATGCAAAACACTGTTAGAATGCAAATGCACGTGCTGAGCTAACTGGGGATATGCGCAACCCTACACGATGCTAATGTGAATTTGTGATGATGCGAGTGCAATGATGCAAGTGTAATGTAGGTGATGATCGCAATGTCGGGAGTGCAATGTCGAGGATACCGTGCCAAGCAAGAGTACTGTAGAGGATACATTAGGACTCTATGCTACGGGAGGTTTGTCAAGTATGCGATGCTAGCAAAGCGATGGTGCAAGTGAATTGGTCTGGAGGATGATACATGTAGTGTTGGGTACGCAATACAGAATACCAACACTGAGCAAGTAGTGCTGCACAGGATACACTGACAGTCTGTGCTACGGGAGGCATGCCATGGATGTGATGCCAATGAAATGATGATGTATGGTATGCATGAGGTGTTGGATATGCAATGCGGAATACCAACATTGAGCAAGTAGTGTGGAAGAGGATACATTGGCACTTAATACAGCAGGAGGTATGCCATGCACGTGATACCAATGAGATAATGATACATAGTACGTATGATGTAGATGTTATGACAGTCTTAGACGTTCGCCAGACTGTGCGATGTGACGTAGGTAGTGTCGGGCACGTAGTGCAAATATGCCGACATCGGGCAAGCAGTGCTACAGAGGATACACTGGCACTCGATTTTGTGGGAGGCATATCAGGCACATGGTGCGAGAGTATTGTAATGTAGGTGGGTGAATTGGAGATACATACGGGACGGGGCACATAATGCGAAGCATACCAGACCAAGTAGGTGGTGCCAAGGACGAAGCATTGGCGCCCAATGCTGCGGGAGGCATACTAGCACATGATGTTGATGCAAGTGATAATGTTGTGATGCGGTGCATGCAATGTGAAGCACGTGATGAGAAACATACCCAACCGAGTAGGCAGTGTCAAGGACGAATCACTGGCACCCAATGCTACGGAAGGCATGCTAAACACGTTGTGCGGGATGTGATGTTGGATGAGATGATGATGCATGCAAGGTGGTATGCAGCTAATGCCATAAAATGTTGCGCACATGATGCAAAGCATGCCACGTCAAGCAAGCAGAGTCGAGGACAAGTCACTGGCACTCAATGCTGTGGAAGACATGCTAAGCACCTCGTGCAGGGCAGTGTTGGCTGTGGAAATGGGTATGATGTTATGATGATAAATGGAGATGTTCTAGTAGTGTTGATGTGATGCTTATGTAATGCGGTGTGATGCGATGTCTACATGATAACATGCGATGATATGCCATGGGATGCGATCGAATGCGATGAGGTGTCATGCTCATGTGGGGACATGCGATGATGTACGATGGATGTAAAGAAATGCGATGACATGTTATACAATGACATGAGATGAAAAGAAATGCTGAACTTATGCTAGTGGTATGATAAGTTGACGGATTCATCACTGGATAGTTATGGTTATCAACCCGACGATAAGTCAACAGACTCATCACTAGATTGTTAGGGTTATTAGCTCGACTAGAGGGAGTGAGACGATACTAAATGATAACCGAGATGCCCTTAGTATCGAGGAAGAGATGGTGGAAAGTAATGGGAATGTCACATCTAAGAGTGTGATAGAGGTCTGAAGATGATTCCCACGGTAGTTAGTGTTGCCAGCCCAAAGAAGGGTGAAACGATACCAAAAGGCAGTTGAGATGCCCTTGGTATCAAGGGGAGATAGCAGGTCAGCGAGCCTATTGATCACGAGGAAGTGCTGACAAGTTGACAGACTTGGCACCAGGGATGGAGAAAGGGAAACAAGAATACCATACCCGAAGGCATGACAGAGGTCAGAGAGGATTCCCATGGCAGTTAGGGTTGCCAGCCCAAAGAAAGGCAAGATGATATCAAAAGGCAGTCGAGATGCCCTTGGTATCAAGGAGAGATAGAAGGCTAACGAGCCTACCGATCACGAGAAAGTGGTGACAAGTTGACAGACCTGGCACCAGGGATGGAGAAAGGGAAACGGGAATACCATACCATAAGGCATGACAAAGGTCAGCGATGATTCCCATGGTAGTTAGGGTTGCCAGCCCAAAGAAGGCTGAGACGATATCAAAAGGCAGCTGAGATACCCCTGGTATCAAGGGGAGATAGCAGGCCAATGAGTCTATCGATCACGTGGAAGTGGTGATAAGTTGACAGACCTAGTACCAGGGATGGAGAAAGGGAAATGTGAATACCATACCCGAAGGCATGACAGAGGTCAGAGACAATTCCCGTGGTAGTTAGGGTTGCTAGCCCAAAGAAGGGCAAAATGATACCAAAAGGTAGCTAACGTGCCCTTGGTATCAAAGGAGAAGGATAATGCAGGAAGGAAATGGAGAGGCAGCTTGGGAGATACCAAGGCAAAAACAGATGCCCCTGGTATCGAATCAAGCAACCACAAGAGATGACGAACGCCACTCGAGGGTGTGCAATGGTCTCAGAGCTGGCATGTGATGTTTCGCCAAGGAAAGGCAAGGTGTAGACATGCAAATCGTCGAAGACCACATGCGTGATGGGTGGACGGGATAGGATGGGAGCAAAAAAAGATGAAAAGGAAAGAAGAGGAAGTGAGGGGTCAGGCTGCGATTGGAAGGCACTCTAGACCGCCAGAAGGGTGAGATTGATGTCGATTGGGGAAAGGAATGATGCTAGCTTGTTGGATTGTGATGTGATTGTTGTTGTGTTGCTAATTCTGCTATTTTGAACGTTGTGCGTTGGCAAGCGCCTTTGTTGTTGGTATGCTCTGACCAGAAGGTAGCTGAAATGCCCCTGGTCACAGATGCTTAATGAAGACCAGCAAGGTGATGCAATATGCAAGCATAAAGGCTCAAGCAAGCAAGATGAATGATGATGATGATTATTAGGGTGGATATTATTGTTGCAAGCAAGCAAGTTGGTTGATCTAGAGTGACTTTTATGTTTTGAACAAAAAGTATGCTTTATTTATTGGATTTGATTTTTGTTTGTTTTTGGTTGTTTTGTACTTTTTTGTTTTGTTTGCCCTCAGTTAGGTTGGAATGCTACACACCTACTAGAGGAGGAGGACGCCTTCGACTCAGTTGGCCTTACCAAGACTCACAAGCTGTGAGTGGCTCTCGTGAGGTGAGTGGTGGCACTTGAGTTTGCTATGGGGTGGTTTAATGGATCGAGTTTTATGCCAAACTCTATAAGGTCCTGCACCTACTTTTTTGAGATTACTGACATTTCTTTTACTCCCTCATAGATGCACAGCTTCGCTTTATCCCTGACTTGGAGGTAATAGGTGCCTGATTTGGGCTGGAGGCTTTTGCTACGAGAGGGGGGCTAGTCATTCGATGGTGCAGCTTCCAAGCACATGCTCTGACTCCTCTCTAAGGTATGGTAGGGGTAGAGTTATGTAACCATGCCGGTGACAGCCTCGTGCTTGGCGCGAAAGGCCAAATGCGTGAGGATCGGTAAAGCCACGGCAAAACAATAAAAATAAGGATAAAAAGCAGGAGTCGCCACCTAGTCTACTTTAAAAAAACGAGAGACGAGGAAAACCATTTTAAAACACTAAAATCATGCAATAAAACCAATGGAAAATGTCTTCATAAACTAGAAATGGGCAAGGATCCCTGTTACGCACGAGGAAGGTATTAGGCACCCTCGTGCGCCCGAAAAATCCGTCTTTTAATGGGTTTCTTGTTTACTTATATGGAATGTCGGCTTTTCAGCCTTTTCTTGTACGCCCGAGGGCGATATGCAATGCAATGCTATATATAAGTGGTGCCCTATGCTAAACATGGGTGCCTGGGTTGTAGGGTGTGTCCTAATGCTCAGAAAGGTCACCCGTGCGGTGAGTCAAGCACTGGTGCAAGGATGTTGCACAGATATGATCAAAGATCTAACAACATCGAGTGATTTTCATCCTCACTTTAATATATGCAAAAAATGAACTATCATGCATAAAAATGGCTGAAAATAGAGTGGAGTCATCTTGATATGTCCAGGAAGACACCCAGAGAAAACCAAAGGCAAATCAAAATAGGAAACATGCCAAATACCCTACCAAAAGCTACTGCGTACAGCAGAAAACAGGCAGGTGCGCCAGACTAGTGCGCCACCTATGTGCTCTACTGATGTGCCAGAAAGGTGTGCCAGAGAAAATCACAGATCAGACAGTAAACCAGCCTAATGCCAGGCAATATAAAATCTTGTAAACTCGCAAACTCATTAGAAAATGCATCATGAGTATCTATCAAAATCCAAGCATGAAAACACAATATGGGTCTTGTGCTCAAGGGCTATATGTCGCACACAAGACCACACCATCCTTACGCTAAATAAAAACAATAAGCTTCAGCCATGCTATCCAGATCTGGATCATGGACTGTTGCATAAGAACCTCCCAAGCAGGAGTTCATGAGGCAATCAGTTCACCAGATTACAGCAATAGGCTGAACATGCAAGATGCAAAAGTCATATAAACAGTGCTTTCATAGGCTGAAATCATGCATACAAGGACATGACATATCAGAGAATAAACACCAAAAACATCAAGGTTCAAAACACCCGAAAAAGCATGCAGATCATGATGTAAAGTTGATGATTTGTTCCCTGACCAGACTGGTGCGTCAGGATGATGCGCCTTGATGGTGCTCTGGTTAGGTGTGCCATCCTGGTGCGCCATATTGGTGTGCCAGTTTGGTGCACTCTAGAAATTCTGAATCAGATAGCAGTCTGATTTCAGAACCTGGGCCAGATGCTAGAGATAAGTTGAGATTAATCTTATCCAGATCAATTATTTAGATGGTAGGGAACTGAAATATGATGAAAAGCAAGCATAAAAAGTCCTCTTATCACTTCTCTTTAAATCAAGCATGTTCATGGGTTAAGAAGCTGTAACTACTGCTTAGTGGGTTTTCAAGATTATGCAATGATTTAATTAGCTTAACAGACATGTAGAGATGACAAACATGCAAAGAGTATGCTTACAGTTTAGTTCATAGCTAGTATTTGCATGGAATCATGATTCAGTATATAAAAACAGTGACCACATGATGAAAAAATTAACATGACATAGAAACATTATGAAACACAATTAGGAGCATCCAACTTATCATAAAAGACACGAAAAAATATCACTAACAGATCATACATCCAGTTAGTTGCATGCTTTATTCAGTTTATTATCTAGAGTTTATATAAAGTGATAAGTAGAGATCCTACCTTGCCTAGGATGTTTCCTCCTTGGATGGCTCAAGATAATACTTCCTTGTTGCTTTGGATTAGCTGGGAATGCTCTGAGATGCTAGAAAATCCTCTGGAAACGAGAGTAGGTTGCTGAGAGTAGGTGAGTGGCTTAACCAAGAGAGGGTAGGTAGCTCAGCCAAGAGAGAAAAAAGGTTGCCAATGGAAGTCTTTTTATAGAGTCCCACAAAGGTAACTCCATGGGATGTAAACAGTCTCGGAAACCAACAACCTTGCGTAGATTCGTAAGGAATATCCGTAGACAAGGGTTACAAGCACAGAAGAGGGAAAGCCAGCAGCGAGCACCCTGAAAAGTGGCAGTGCGCCAGCTTTGTGCGCCAAGATGGTGCGCCATCTTGGTGCTCTAGCTTAGTGCGCCACTGTGGTGCTCCTGCTAGATGCTCCAATCTAGTGCTCCACATTGGTGCTCTCCACTAGCTGCCTGAATTGCTAATTGGGCCACGGGCTTGCTATAGGCTTGTGGTAGGTTTATGCGATGATCTCTGGCTAATTAAAATGTCAAATAGGACTCAAAAGTGGTTGGGTTGACCGCATCCAAAGCAACATCTTCAAAGAGTTTACCTATGAGCCACCTCAAAATCGGGGTGTGTACAAGTTACCTTGCACGTTTCTTGCTCTTAGGCTGACTTTTGTCTTCACCTTTTGTGTTTTTATTTCTTTTATGCCCATGTGGATGTATTTTTCTTTTTTGGCTCACTCGCTCAGTCGAACCCTAATATTTTATCTCCCTCTTGGGGGTGTAGGGTCCTTGCAGAGTTTGGATGCTTTGTCCGACTCTTATAGATGGTGGCTCCCTTGCTACTTGGTCGTCTTAGTAGTGCTAGCTGAGGAAGGGTAGTCCGATCCAAATATAGGCTAGCTTTCCGATTCTCATCATCAAGCAAAATTATGAGTATGCAAGATAATGTTTTTGTTGCTTTTTGATTTTTTTTGGGTATTTTCTGGCTTTTCTAATTTTTTTGATTTTTGTATTTTTTGATGCATGATGATGTTGATACAGAACAAGAAATAATAGAGAAAATAGGGGAAAAGAATACGACTCCGGTCTCTACTGTTGGCTGCTTTATTGATGCTGTTTTATTCATGCTATCGAGGTTACTGGCTAATCTGATAGTACCGCCAAAATATGGTGACGACTGAGGCTGCTGGGGCCAAGGATGATGTCTTCTGTCAAGATTCAAAGTGCTAGCAATCTCAATGTTGCTTTGGGTCCCCTACGGAAAGGTCAATAATAAAGGGAGAAGATAGACCGATAAGATCAACAAGATTCATCAAGGAGACGCTGGAAATAGGAGGGACAAGAGAAAGGAAGAAGACCCCCAAGCCCACGGCATCCTTAGGGTCTAGGAATTCAACTGAAGATGTGTCAGGCTGGTCCAAGTGCACCGGTGTAGGTGTGTGAGTGTAGGCAGGTGTTAGCGTGTGGACCGCCTTCTACGAGGCAATGTTGATGACCTTCTGGTCAATCAGGCTCTGAATAGTATCCCACAAAGTGATGCAGTCATTCGTTGAATGCTTGGCGCAATGATGGAAGTTGCAGTACACACTCGTATCATACCACCAAGGGTTTAAATTTGGTGGCAGACAAGGGTTCAAGATTCTCAGAAACGACTTGACCTTAAGGGAAAAGGTGCTCAGTGACTCCACGAGAGGAGTGTAATCCCCTTTGGCGTGGCGAGGTAGCTTTCGTCTAGGTTGTTGTCCTTGCCAAGCTAGTGGGACATGATGCACTGGCTCGATGGTGGAGTGTGTGTGTGCAATGCATGGAGGACTAGATGCTAGTTCTAATTGATCTAGGTTAGTCTGAATTTCTACGTCAGCAGGCTTTGTAGAAGATTCGTACACGACAACTGCCCTCTTGGTGTAGACAATGATGGTGACGTTGTTGGTGTTGTTACCGGAAGTGGTAGCCTGTCTGATGAACAGCAAGAGTGTGGGGAACTTCCCACTTTGCAACGAGCTTTCCACGTGAGCGTCGACCCAAATTAGGGATGGAAAGGTTGCAATATGCTGAATGCTGAGCAAAGCCCCTATCGCTGGTTGTGCTCCTTTGATGATGATCTTGATAGACTCCTTGTCAGAGGGTCTATCTTTGATCTGGGAGGCTATTGCATGCCATCGACCAACGTACTCCCCAAACGGATCATGGGGTTTCTACCTGATTGTGACCAAGTCCTCGCGTCTAGGGATCGAGTCATGGTTGAAGGAATACTATTTCAGGACGCCCGGCTAAGGTCGTCCCAAGTTTGAAAAGCACTCGTGTCCAACGAAGTGAGCCACTTGAGAGTAAGCCTGGTCAGACTCTTTTGGAACAGGCAGATCAAGCACCTCTTGTCGCCATGAAGCCGCATGAGGTCTCCGCAAAACAGCTTCAAATGTGATATAGGGCAACCTCTACCATTAAACTTCTCGAATTCCGAGATGTGGAAATTTAGAGGGAGTGTCACCTTTAGAAAGTAGCAGAGGTTCTGGAACTAGTAGCACTGGCAATCCCCATCTTGCACTTGACGAAGTGCTCTTTTTAAATCGCCCATCCTAGCAAGAAGGACCTCTGAGGTTGCTTCTGTTGATGATATTGCAATTGAGGCAGGTGCCACGTTTGCTGTATGGGTCATGCATAAGCGCTCCTTCGGATCCACCCGCATGTCTCCTGGTGTCGAGACATAGGGGCCAGCATACCCGTACAGGGATGTAGTGTGTGGTGGTATTGTGATGCATGCAGTGGTCTATATTTGATGCAAAGATGGATGGGAAGCATACTGTGCTGTGTGTGGTGCAGAGTGTAGGAGCAACAACTGTTGCACCGGCATGGAACTAGGCAACGGGCTCGAGGAATGCTGTGCTCCTGCCAAGCCAAGAGGCTGGTCATCAGATGATAGAGATGAATGCTGTGCAAAGTGCGGTGTGAATGTAGGAGGCGGGAAAGACACTACCATTGCTGGAGCCATGAGTAGCTAGAGTGATGGTAAGGGTGCAGGTACAATAAAGTGTGATCGTGCAGCTAAGGTAGGACGCACTAGGACCTCGGCGGTCGGAATAACGGAGATAGATAGATTGAGGGCTTGAACCATGTGTTACAACTTCTGGACGAGAGCGAGCAAATGTTGCAATTGCATGGCAAAGGTCCTCTCGATAGGCAAGTTGAAAGGAGAAGGTTTAGATGTAAACGGGGGCATAAGGACAGCAGAAGAGGCAAGCAGGGATGGAGGGACCGAAGTTGAGACCTCCTCCAGAGCAGTAGGAGGAGACTCGCTAGTCTGCTGGGCCATAGTAGTCTACGAGCGGGCACGGAGAGGGCCTCAATGACGGGAAGAGGCATGAACCTAAAGATGAGCTATGGTCGGAAGTGACACTAGCTCGGGGATAGAAAAAAGACCATGAGAGGCAACCCATAAAAGAGACACTCAAGCTCCTAATCAAGGACCTCGCACATGCTACTTGCGGAGCTAGGCAAAAACAACAAGTATCAGAACCTGAGACAAAGGACAGAATGCAAGTTATTAGTGTGGCATGCAATGACACATAATGCAGATGAATGTCTTAGAATGTGCTCTTTCACAATACATGTCCTGAGTGGAGCCAACCATATGGGTCTCACTCATGGGTTTGGGATTAGACACAGGCTAGAAAGTAAAGTCCCGTTCCATGCCAAAGCTGTGGAACGGTGGTGTGCTGGGAGCCTCAACCCTACCAAAGCATGCATTGTCCCCTCTACTAACACCAACACGACCCTAGACTAGGGGACAGGCTGGTCGCTCGTCTTACGCCAAAGCCATAGAATGGGGAACTAGAGACCACCCTTCACAGACTGTGGGTGGACTTAGAAGAGGAGAAGATGCGCGCTTTCTAAAATGCTCAATCATGCAAAATGCTTTATCATCTTTTACTTGCGAGTTTTATTAAGCCGGATAGGGGAGAGAGTACATATAAGTCTCTAGTTCGCCTAAATTTCGTTTTTATTGTTGTGGATTTTATGTTAAGCTAGTTAAGGAGAAGCAAACATGTCTCAACTTTCCCTAAGATGACAAGTGCGTAAGGAGAAAAAAACACCCAAAGCATGGCAAAAAAGTGTACATCAGACAAAAGGCAGGATCATGGCATGTACATGTGTCGTGTAAACATGACGGTGAAAAGAAAAACATCCATCACATCAAAAGGCAGGTAACATCGCATGTGCAAGTGTAGTGGCATAGCAAATGGTGTAAAAGAAAACACTCGACAAGTAAAAAGCATGTATAAGCAAGCATGTAATGATAAATGCAAACAAATATGGCGACAAGACAACAAATGCAAAGCAAGGCAAACGGAAACAGAAAGTCGAGCAAGCAAAAAGCGAAAAATAATGAAAGCCGGAGTCTTGTATCCCTAGTGGAGTCGCTAGTTTGTGTGACTATACTAGAACTGATTCGTGTGAGGGAACACACGAAAATCGATATTGGTCACAACAAAGATGGTGAATCCGAGGAAGGACATTCAACTTGAAAACACTGGAAGAAAGCATGAAAAGTAAAGATAAGGATAAAACAGAGTCGCCACCTAAACTGGAAAGACAAGGAAAACCAGGCACGATAACATGCAAGAAAAAACAATGCAAATATGAATGCAAATGCATGCATGAATGCTATGGATACTCCATGCCTAATGGATATGACACAATGGTCATCACAGACTAGAGAAAGGGTAATGACTCTTGTTACACATGGGGAAGGTGTTAGGCACCCCCATATGCTCGAGAAATCGGTTTTTTTTTTGGCTTTTCGCTCGCTTGTGTGTCACCAATGCTAATGCTTGTATGCTTGCTAAGTCTGAGTGTATGTATGAATGCTTGATGCTATGCTTAGGAAAATGAAAGGTAAGGGTGGAAATTAATGTAAATGGACTTAGTTATGCTATGTGAATCTTGGACCGTCGATCAAAAAGATTCGACAAAGTAATCGTCATCGCCCTATATGCATGAGTGATGTCCTGAATGAATGATAGGTGATGTAAGGATAAGTGATATGAAAATATAATGATGTATGTGATCAAATATAAAATGCTAGAGAGAGCAATGTGGTGTATCATGCATGATGGTATGAGTCATAAGCATGATTCATGTAGATAAAAAAAAATGCATGAAACGCAAGTGTGCATGTTGGGACTTATGCTTGGATGCATGGATATTGGGTGGAGAAGTGTGGAATGGATAGGCAAATGGACAAGCTAACTGCATGTTCTGTCCCTGGTAGACCTGCGCTTGTCCACCGTGCTAATCCACCGCACAGTCGGGATGCACCTGCCAGAGACAAAACAGGGCAGCAAAGTAGTGAACATTGCCTTGCTCCTGGGTGGAATGTAATGATGCAAATGACTAATTAAATGCATGGGGATCTAGAATAGACTATCATGAACAAATGCATGCTATGGGTTAGGTCGTAGGATGCCTGGCTCACTCTCCCGATCCTCCTTAACAGTCGCCGAAGCTCACTGGTTCTCACTGCCATGGAATCCAGCTGTGAGCCCCAACGAGCTTCGTGATGGCTATCTGAGATGACTGGGAGCGAGAGGGGATGCAAGGGCGCATGCCTATATGCTTGGATGCATGATGGGCTAAGTGGATTGTTCCCTTGACCTACGTCGCTGCAGATGGGTTCCAACGATGGCTATGGGTGTGGATGTGGCCTGTGGGATGTTGACGAGCCATCCTGGGGCCTCTAGAAGTCAAAATGGGCGATGGGGAAAGATGCGGAATGTGTGTGGCCAGATAGGCTGCCTACGAGTTCATAGGTCGTTGGCCTTGTTCGGGCTGTGGAACCCATTGCCGACGGTGCATGGGTGTATGGATGTACAACTAAGATGGCATGGTGAATTTAGGTAAGATATGCATGGCATAACATGATGATGCAGTGAGAACATAAACAAAACTAAGAAACACACTCAATAGGAGGAAAGGAGGTGAACCTGTGGAGTATTGTGGGTTGTCCTCCGACGGCAGCTCGCGGCGGCTTTTCTCCAGGCTAAGGTGGCTTGACGGTGGTGAAGGCAGGTCTGGAAGAGTGTGGTGTGATTGGTGGAAGGCTCGTGTTGAAATGCAGGGGGTTGGTGTGGTGTTTCAGTGGTTTGGGTGGTGGGAGTTCTGGTCAGAATGGAGGTGGCTGGAGTAGACGTCAACGACCTGGGGGTGTAATGGAGTGTGCCTCGGCGAGGGGAGAAGCTCTGCTATAGGTTGGATAGTGCTCTGGCACAACACGATGAGTGCAAGGCCGAGAGGGAGATGCTGTGTATATTGGATGGTCAGACTGGTTTGAGGTTGCCAAAGAAGGTGGAGGACGGCTGGAAATGGGCTGAAAGGGTTGGCTGATTGTGCTCTTGTTAGGTGGTTGTGCGTAGCGCGATTGGAGGAGCCAAAAGAGAGGCCCTGAGAGAGCGGCCAGCCTAAAGAGAGGTCGTTGTGAGCTTGGGTGGCTTTGGAGGAGGTCGTTGCTGTTGGAATAGGGGAGGCGTGCTGTAGGTGGTGGCATGCTGCAGGTGTAGGTTGGCATGGGCGGCAGAAGCAGGGCGAGGTGATTGTAGGGGTGTCAGGTAGGGATGGCTTGGGCGTGGGTGGCAAAGGCTCGTACGAGGTACACTGAAAGCAACTTGTCGAGTGGTTCCGATTCGATAGCCTTGGCCCTTACACGCATGTCACCTGCGCAATCGAGCCGTGCATTCCACTCGGCCAGAGCACACAGGTTGGATCCCAGGTGTTGAGCTTGGTTTAAGGTAGATTGTTTTAAGGTAGATTGTTTTAAGGGCTTGTTTTAAGGTAGATTGTTGGCTTTTGGTTGGATGTTGGTTTTTAGGTTGGTTTTTGGGGTGTAAAGTGGGTTTTGGCGTGAGAATGGGTTTTGAAGTGGTGAAGTGCCTTGTTGCCATCAGAGCGTGCTCTTTCAGAGAAATCTACTATGAGTGGATGCCAAAATGCGGTGTCTACAGAGACATCTACACTTATATATATGAAAAGATACCAGTTTTCATAGCTGAGATCTTACCCAAAGACCTTCGAGGATGCGTAGCTACTATCAACAGGTGAAAACACAAAATAGATAGAGTCAATAGTTTGGGTAAAAAGTAGAAAAGGATTCGTTTACTAATCTATTTATTTTTTATCCACAACTTATGATCTATTCTAGGAAATCAACAACTTTCATAATTGGAGCAGTGGTTACATGGCGCATGCTAGTGTTATTCCTTGCATTTTTCTTGTTCTTGGCTTCTTTCTCATTCCAAAGTCCCCATGATGGTTGGTAAGAAACAAAATAGAACAATAAGTTTTCATAAAAAGGAACAAGAGAAAGACTATAGGACACTATGATCACAATTTCCTCATATGGTTCAGGCCAAGGTGGGGAACCAATAGGAGTTTGAACATGCACTACAAAGGCTTCATGGGGAGGGAACTGATATTTGAGAAGAGGCCGCAAATATTCAAGTTCGTATAAGCTAAATATATAGTTTTATGTTCCATAATCAACACTCTAGAATATTGACAAGTTTGTTCAAACTTCAGACATGAATCAGTGGTGATATACTAACAAGCAATGCTGTTGAGTAGGAAAATATTGATTACCTGAGAAGCTTTCTTACAACTAGATTATTGGACCTATTCCAAAAATATAAAAAAATGCACGTTCAATTTTAAGTAACGTGCATTATGTGAAAGTTTATCTTTAGCATCAACACAGGTTTACTTGAACTTTTATTTGTAATTTGAGATTCACAACAGGTTGGGGTTGGTCTTATGGTATTCCAACAAATGGGTGGTTACAATAGAATTGGATTCTATGCAAGTGTGATCTTTGTATATCAATAGGTATGTAAGCATTAACAAACACAAGATTTTCTCATATCTTGACTCTTGAGTATTGCCTAATGTAAACGATGTAGGCTGACTTTTGCCTAAATATGATTTTAGATCTTCTTTGGGAAACCATGGAACCCTCTTATTGGTGCAAAAGTATAAACAAGTCACAGATGTGGCACGCATTTTCTTTGAGTTGTTTGTAGTAAACAAGTCATCTATTCAAGTACCCATCAACAATTGTTAATATAAAAATAATTAATTTTTTTGTTAATTTTCCTAGACCTTGCAAGGACTTCGCAAGGACATTGTCCTTGCTTAGTCCTTGTAATTTTTAATTTTTTACCTTTTTTTTATTAAATTTTGCGAAGACATAACATATATATTGTGAGGAGATTTCAACGAATAGCGAAGACTTTGCAAGGACTTTGTGTTCTCGCTAAATTTTGTCCTCACACTGTATTCGCGAAGGTTAATAGTAAAGACTTTTGTGAGGACATATGTTGTAACGACTCAGATTTTGGCAGCATTTTAGGCCAAAAATTTAACTCTAGAACCTTGGGGTGTTGTACGTCTAATGTGGGGCATCTAACGTTAAACGCACAAGTGGTAGCGTTTTACACCTGAACTGGGCTTCT
>JAMKQA010037320.1:0-15778 GCA_024699735.1 Posidonia australis | reverse complement strand
CCCCCCCCCCCCCTTTTAGCTTTGGTTCAGCATCCCTCTAGGTCCATAGAGTCCTCCCCTAGCCTTCTGGTTGCGTTTCGCTGGAGACAACCCCTCCTGCGTGCTGCTGCCGCTTCTTCGACTGTCGACCCACTGCCGTCAACTGCTGTCGAGACCCCCAGCGCCCTCCAGATGCTCCCGTTGCTCATGACCACGCTAGGAAGCTTCGCCACCTCGCCATGGACGCGCCCATGCAACCACTCTTCCTCCGCAGCCACCGGAGCAGAGCCCTCGCCGCTACAACTTTCGTTGCTGGTGTCAGAGGTGGGAAGAACACCTCAGGCCACCCTAGTCCTTGCTGACACCTCCAGGAGCCTCCTCACGCCACTCCGATGCTCCTCCGACCTCCTCTCGAGCCATGCCGTCGCTGGAGCGCCACTGCTGCCTTGCTGTCGTCTTCCCTAGACCCGATAGGCCACCTCGCTGGAGCCAGAGGCGGGGAGGGCATTTCAGGCCTCCCCAGTTTTGCCCATAGCGCTAGAGAGCTCCATCGTGCTGCCCTCAAGCTTTCCCGACCGTCGCCCGCCTTCCTCCTCCACTGTGCCACTGCCAAAGGACCATTGGAGTCCTCGCCGGAGATCGGGCGTTGGTGAACTTCGAAGAGGAGTTCTTTAGATTAGGTCCCGTAGTTTTAGGCTTTTACTTTTAGGGCCTTGGATCCTAATGTTTAGGTCCTGTGTTTTTGTGTTTAAACCCCTAGAGATTTAAATAAGTTTTATTCCTTTTATTATTCCTGTAAATATTGCATGATTTATCCTGTTTATTTTAATTTTGTTTTCGATCCCATAAATGTTTGTTTCTTCACATTTAGACCCCTGCATTCATGTTTTATTTGCAATTAAGTCCTGAAATTTTACACTAAGCCCCTAGAGCTTTTTAAAATGAGTTTTCTTTGTAAACTTTGCATCCATAACCCTAAAGTAATCCATAATCACACTGATCATATAAAAAACTTGATATCTATTGCATTTTGGTCCTGAAAGTTCGCATGTCAGCCCCTAAACTCATTTCATAATGTTTTCTGGTCATGAACATTTACATCCAAGCCCCTGAATAATTTTTTAAAACATTAATCATGATTTTAATTGTATTTTAAATCATATTTTGGTATTTTTCACATCTATTGATCACATGTGCTTGTAAAACACCACCTGAATAGAGTTTTCATCAAAAATCATGTTTGTAATATAAATGAATTTCTGTTGTCACATTTTTAGTCACATTTGCATTTATGTATGAATTTTGCACATTAGACCTTAAATTTTCAGGGAATTACCAAGGTGCAATTTTCACACATCTCAGTGCTACTCTTTCATTTAATCCATCATCTGCACACTAAGATAGAAGTCACTGAATGCATTTTAATCCAGTTTTTCCCTTTTTTGTGAATTTTGCATTTTAGTCCTCGTACTTGTCCCTTATCATGTTTACACCATTTTCTCGTATTTAAAACCTTGTCCCTTATCATGTTTACACCATTTTCTCGTATTTAAAACCTTGTCCCTTTCATGTTTTCTCGTAAATAACTTTTTCTTGACATTTTGCATACATTGGATCATGCATCATGCACATGCACACATTTATCACATGTAGCCATGGAAATGACCAAATTGCCCTTATGCCATCAATTCATGCACATGCATGTTAGTTTTTGCACTCAGTCCTACATAATCTTTGTCTAAGTCATTCTTCAACACCTTTTACACATTTAGATGCACAGTCATGCATGTTGCATAGTTTTTATTACACTTGCGTATCAGTCCACCCTTTTTAAAGTAAGCCTGCATCTCATGTGTTTCTTTCGTGGATTTTTCTTCATTTTGTTTTTGAAGTTCTTCACCCAACATTTGATTTGATTTCTTTTGCTCCTACATTTTGGACTTTTTCGATTTGATTTGGATTTCATCGCCCGTGGGCGTACATTAACAGACTGAAAGGCCTACATTGGCCCTATCATGGATTATTTTCCTTTTTTGATTTTCACGACCTTTTCTATGATTCCGATGAATTGGGTCAGCCCTAATTTTGACCTTCTTAGTATCAATATGGTTTTTTCGAGCATTCTTTCCAAAAGCACTGTCATTTTATGTGATTTCCTTCACATGTCGTTGTTTGCCTGTTTTACATGGACTTCTTCGTAATTTTTCCATCTCGATTTCCATGATGTTTTCTACGATTCTAATGATTTGGGTCTATTGCATTTTTGATTCTCTTGATGTCGGAGTGGTTTTTCAAAACATTCTTTCCAAAAATACCTTCATTTTATGTGAATTTCTTTACATGTCACAGTTTACCTATTTTGCGTGGACTTCTTTGCAGTTTTTTGTCTCGATTTCCCTGATGTTTTCTGTGATTCTGAAAATTTGAGTTGGTTGTATTTTTGATTCTGTTAAGGTCTGTATAATTTTCCGAGCCTTTCTCGCCAGAAACCTCGTCATTTCATGAGATTTCCTTTGTCGTATCGTATTTCGTGATTTCATTATTTCATGTGGATTTCTTCGTAGTTTTTGCATACCATCGCGCACATCTATCTAATCTTGCCTTGACATTCATATTAGCATGATTAGAGCACAATCTAGGCATAGCAAACATTCATTCAGTCTCTAGCAACTGAATTAGACTAGAAAGATCGAGTTTTTCAGGCATACGAGGGTGCCTAACACTTTCTTCGTGCGTAATAGGAATCCTTACCCATCCTCTGGTTGGTAGACATCTGGCCTTCATATTTGCATTCTCTGCATTCATCCTTTGTGTTTTGTTTGTGGTTTTCCTCGTCTTTTACTTAAAAGACTAGGTGGCGACTCCATTTTTCTTTTCATTTTATCCTGTTTTTGCACCTTCGCCATTCTAGCATGGCTGTGGCCTTCTCCCTCTAGCGCGACTCCGTGTCGGATCCCCGGGCGAGCATGGTCACACATCCAGTTCACATGAGCATAGTAATAAGCATAAAAAGGAAAAAATAGAGCAATTTAATCATAACATCTCATATCAGATGAACTTCATCTCAATCCTAGATCTAGAAAATTAGCCTACCATGATTACACTAAATGTAAAAATAAAAGAGAAGGGGAACGAGGAATGGAAGACAAAATGTAAGAAGAAGTTTCTTTTCATTAAAAAGAACCTGGAATTACTACTGCTCTTGAGAGTCTTCCAAAATACAAGAAGATAGAGAGTCTAAAACCTAGATCTCCCTCCCCTAAATCTACACGAAGGGTCCTTTTTATAGACATACAAGGACTTGCTTACATTAGAGATAAATCCGACGTCACAATTACATTTTCAAAATTAAATACAAGATATTTCCAAGTACACGTCAACTACATCTAAAATCGAGTCATCTTGCTTCTGATTGGGCGCCTGGGAGGCGCCAGATTGTCATTTAGACGCCTACTAAGCGCCCAGACCACTCGGATCAACGTTGAATTTATTTGCTGTGTTGGCTCATGCTTAGCCCAATATTTCAACATGTAAAAAATCTTGTATTGATCTCTTGACGTGGCTCTAGAATTTTCCATGCAAGTCTATCCTTTTTTTCTTACACAATTATTCTTTTCCCCTGTTTTTCCTAGGTTCCTGCACAATTTGCATAAAACACCTCGAGTAGCATTATTTATGTAAAAAAAATAGATAAATATGATAATAAAATATGTATGCATTATGAACTAATCAAATACCCTCATACCTATCTTTTGCTAGTCCTTGAGCAAAACTGACTCTAAAAAGAAGAAAAGAAAATCCTAACTCACTTTCACAGGAATCATGGTTGCATTTAGCATGTGTAACAAGCCTTTAAACCCTTAGGTTGCCCTAGCAGACGAGTGGTGTCTCGTGAGGGTTTGCACCGGATCTACCCATAAAATCCCAGAAGAAAAGAGGTGGAGAAATAAAGAAAAGTGAAAAGAAAAAGAAAAATTCTAAGGTATCCACATTAACCTACTCAACTAAAAAGATTCAAAGTTTCCTAGTGTCTTAATTCTCCGATTTAACCTTTGTTAAGAACCCTTATCCTGTCCTTATAGAGACTCTGTCCTATTTTTCATATCATTTTCTTAAAAATTTGCTCATACATACCTTGTGTTTGTGAAATAGTCCTTAGCATGAGTTTTCAAATCCAATCTTTTCACCTTAGCAATTTTATTTCATTTCCTGGTGTCTTGCTTTTTTAGACTTTATTCTTAGCTACCCATTTAACGAACTTTAGGTCAGTGGATCCCAAACCAGACTGTTTTAGGTCACCAGGTGTGAAGGCACCCCTAAGGACTTAATCACTCAAGTAGCTAAGGCCTCAAAGACAAGACTTTTTTTTTTCTTTTCCCTTTTTTTTTGATCCTCCAATCACCTTTTTACGTGAATACCAATGGTTACTGAGGCATGATACCTACTTACTCAGTGATTATTGGATGTTATTATTCTTGCTTTTTTTTTCATTTTGTATTGCTAAGGTGTTCACGCCTTCCTTTATTCCCCATAGCTAAGGGCTAGAGTGATAGTGCATGATAAAGTACATACGAGTTATAGATATTTCAGATGATACTATATTTCAGATTTTGTCTCTACTCTTTGAATCATAGGGTCCGCAATTACTTAGTCTTACCTTTGAATTTCAACACTAGGCTACTCCTTCACTCCTAATTGATAAGACTAATGTGGATAGCTCCTAATATTTTTGCATTTTTTTTTTAAAAAAAACACAAACTAAAAAGACACAAAGACTCTTTTTTTTTTTCTTTTTTTTCATATTTTCTTTTTTTTTTGTTTTTGTTTTTGTGAAAAGTCACCTAATAACTAAAAAAAATATGAAAAAGACATAGAGAAGACTCCCCCCACACCTAAACCATGCATTGTCCTCAATGTATGCAATAAATGATATGATCAATGAAATACAATTAAAATTAGAACAATGGTACCTGATTTGAGATGAAGTTCTTCTATTGCTAAAAAAAAACAAAAATGTTACGCACAATATATACATCCTAAGACCGTAAACAGCTCACATCCTTCTTCTCTCCGGTGGTCTACGAGAACTGGACCTCCTCAACTCTTCTATGTCTGCTCTAGTCCGTCTCTGTTCCCCTAGTATCCGTGTTTGGTCCCTATGTATCCTCTGCATTCCCTCCCAAACATATTGATTGAAATCACTTGAAAGTTATATGGAGGGACATCTATCCAAAAAGTGTCTTCCTCTTTAGTCTCACCAGGGGGTGACTCAGCTCTAATAAGATGCTCCTGAAGCATATGAGGTCCCCAAGGTGTACGAACAATCAATCTATAAGAGTTTGACACTGTTTCTACTATTGCCATTTGTCGCCGTTCTTGGGATTCAAATGTAAACTACCCAGGTGACAAGAAAGTCCTAACTATACCTATGATTAGAATTGGTAAAGGTAGAGTTGACTTTCTTCTAGTTCTCTTGACCTAGGTGATTGAGTCGAAAAGTTTATGATAGATGCAAATCCTAGAATCCCTAGTCATCATCATATAAACAATGTGGAGTGTAGGGATGTAGAATGATGAGATGTGAGACCCCCCTATAATGTTGTTCTGGACCCACCTACAAGCTATGTACACATTCTCATACATGGTGGACCCTTTAATTCCCCCATCTGATGCTAGAGCATAGTTAGGACCCATGTGTGGCAAATAGTGTCCTAAATCATCGGGAGGCAAATTTACAGGGGATAAGGGGATTCCTGTGACTTAGGAGATCAAATCCAGGGTAACTTCCACATTAAGTCCGCCATATCAAATAAATGACCCCTCTATCTGAATCAACATTGCTCAAGTCAAAACAATTATAAAATTCTTGTACTAGATGGAGTATCCAAAAATGTTCATCTGTGGCATGCAATAAATAATGGTAATCCTTAATTAGAATTTGTTCTCTAAAGAAACTGCCTAACGTGCCAAATATTTGATCGAAATTTTTCTCAAGAAACACTCCCCTCCTATCATTATCATCCATTTTTTTTAAAATAAAACCAAAACTCTTTATGCACGAAACAGAAGAAAACAAGATTTTGGGCAAAGGAACTTACTGCCTCAAAATGGAGGGGAAGAACGACCATTGCTGGAGAGTTTTCGGTAGATTGGGCGCCTGGGGGGTGTCCGATAGGGATTTCGGTGCCTAGGAGGTGTCGGCGAAGATGGTGGCTGATCGGCGATTCGAGATGATCGTAGAACTCGAGGCGTGGAATATCACCACAAGATTTCTCGAAGGGGGGAGATCGGGCGCTTGGAGGTGTCTGGTGAGCCTTCTGGCTCTTGGACGGCGTTCGTTGAGCAGGGTCTCTCATCCGACGGTGAGGGTCTGTCGCGAGAGGGTGTGGGTGACTCAGGGAAGAAGAGAAAAAATTGGATTCTAAGGCTAGAAAGGGGGCTGATGGGTTTTTTTATTTAGTGAGTGGAAAAATCGCATTATCACCCTGCACTTATTCATATTGACATTGTCACTTTTTTTCTCTCTCTTCTTTTTTTTCTTTTCTTTTTGACTCAAGAAGTTGAAATAAACCAAAACTATATACAATGGCATACAGAACTCAATTATGTACATATTTACACAAATTGTTCCCAACTTACCCAAGATATTGAGGGTCATGAAGAACTATGCCCTCACCTTCCTTTTCAGTGGGTAATTCCAAGAACGGTTTTAAACGTTGACCGTTGACTTTAAAAATTTCATCGTTCTTTAGATTCTCAACTTCCACAACTCCATAGGGGTAGACCACTTTCATCACATAAGGTCCTGTCCATCTAGACCTTAATTTTCCTGGAAATAGGTGAAGTCTAGAATTGTAAAGGAGAACCTTTTGACCTGGTAGAAATGATTTCCTTAGAATTCTTTTATCGTGAAAAATCTTGGTTTTCTCCTTGTAAATCTTAGCATTGTCATATGCTTCATTTCTAAATTCTTTTAACTCATTCAATTGCCATTTCCTCTTAACTCCAGCAATGGCTAAATCTAGATTCAATTGTTTGATGGCCCATAATGCTCGATGTTCTAATTCTACTGACAAATGGCACTCTTTTCCAAAATACAAGCCGATATGGAGACATTCCTAAGTTGGTCTTAAATGCGGTCTGATGAGCCCACAATGCATCATTTAGTTTCTCAGACCAATCTTTTCTATTTGGTTTAACGATTTTCTCCAAAATTTGCTTGATTTGCCTATTTGATACCTCCACTTGGCGACTTGTTTGAGGATGATATGAAGTGGCAAGCTTGTGGGTGATAGAATATTTTCTCATCAAAGCCTCAAATGATCGGTTGCAAAAATATGTGCCCCTATCACTAATGATGGCTTGTGGCATACCAAACCTAGAAAAGATGTGTGATTTTAAAAATTCAATAACCACCTTGTTGTCATTGGATTTACATGGTATAGCTTCTATCCACTTGAACACATAATCAACCACCACTAAAATATACAATAGCCATGAGAATTGGGAAATGGGCCCATAAAATCAATCCTCCATACATCAAAAATCTCAACTTCCAAAATGGATTGTAATGGCATCATGTTCCTTCTAGTGATCTTTCCTAATTGTTGACACCTATTACAACTCTTACAATATTCATATGCATCCTTAAACAAAGTGGGCCACTAAAATCCACATTGAAACACTTTGGTAGCTGTCTTCTTGGGCCCAAAATGACCTCCACAAGCCTGATCATGGAAGAATGACAGAACACTTCGAACCTCGGGATCTGGTATACACCTTCTAACAATTTGGTCGGGACAATACTTAAACAAATATGGATCGTCCTAGTAAAAGAATTTTACCTGGGACATGAACTTATGTTTATCCTGTTTGGACCAATCCATGGGAGTGACACCAGTTACCAAGTAATTGACTATATCTGTGAACCATGGTTCAGAATGGACTGCCAATAGCTGTTCATCTGGGAAGCTATCATTAATAGGAAGGTCTATGGATGGTTCAAGATTCAAACAGGATAGATGATCAGCTACCACATTTTCACAACCTTTCTTGTCCCTAATCTCAAGATCAAATTCCTAAAGAAGAAGGATCCACCTAATCAATCAAGCTTTTGCATCCTTCTTTGCTAAAAGGTGTTTCAATGCTGCATGGTCAGTATAGATAATGATGTGAGATCCTATTAAGTAAGACCGGAATTTCTCTAAGGCAAAAACAATAGCTAAGAACTCTTTTTCAGTGGTGGAGTAATTTAGCTGTGCATCATTTAATGTCTTACTTGCATAGTAGATCACATGCGACAATTTGTCAATCCCTTAACCTAGAATAGCACCAATTGCATAGTCAGATGCATCAAACATTAGCTTAAACAGTTGGGTCCACACAGGTGGGTGAATGATAGGAGCCGAAGTTAACTCCTTCTTGAGATGCTCAAATGCCTTAAGGCATTCATGGGTGAAGTCAAAAGGGATATCCTTGGGCAATAGATTGGTTAAGGGCCTAGCAATCTTGCTAAAGTTTTTGATAAATCTCCTATAAAACCCCGTATGTCCTACAAAAGCCCTAATGTCTTTAACTATTTTTGGTGGAGGAAGATTCGCAATGAGGTCCACCTTGGCCCTATCTACCTCTATGCCTCTTTTTGAAATGACATGGCCCAGAACAATGCCTTGTTGGACCATGAAATGACATTTTTCCCAATTGAGTGTCAGGTTTTTCTCTATGCATCTTTTTAATACCAACTCAAGATGATGGAGACACTCAGAAAAGGTGGACCCAAAAATGGAAAAATCATCCATGAAAATTTCTAGGAATCATTCCACCATATCGGAGAAGATGCTCACCATGCATCTTTGGAAAGTAGCTAGAGCATTGCATAGCCCAAAGGACATGCGACGATGGGCAAATGTGCCAAAAGGGCAAGTGAAAGTGGTCTTCTCTTGGTCCTCAAGAGCAATAGGAATCTAGTTGTAGCCGGAGTAACCATCAAGAAAGAAATAATACTCAAGTTCGGCTACCCGTTCTAACATCTGGTCAATGAATGACAAAGGAAAGTGGTCTTTCCTAGTTGCCACATTAAGCTTCCTGTAATCTATGCAGACTCGCCATCCTATTTGAATGCGAGTGGGAACAAGCTCATTATCATCATTTTGGATCACAGTAATTCCTGATTTCTTGGGAACTACTTGAACAAGACTTACCCATGAGCTATTCGAAATGGGATAGATGATCCCATTATCGAGACACTTTAGTATATCTTTTCTGACTACTTCCTTCATTACAGGGTTTAACCGCCTTTGTAGATCTCTACCTGGATGAGCTTCCTCTATCAAGTGGATCCGATGATATACAATTGTTAGACTAATCCTCTTGATGTCAACCATGGTCCATCATATTGCTTTCCTATTCTCACTAAGGGGACGGTTAACAACGCCTCTTCTTGATCTTGAGTTAAATTAGCTGCAATGATTACAGGAAAGGTCTGATCTTGCCCTAGAAACACATACTTGAGATGCTTAGGCAATTGTTTAAGCTCTAGTATAGGTGGCTCCCCAATAAATGGCTTAGGAATAGGTCTAGGCTCAGATGACACAGGCTCTGGAGGATGATATTATCTAATTTTGGTCCTATATTGGGTCAATTCATTTGCTTCCTCTGCCAACAACAATTCTTCTTTGAAAATTTCTTCAAAACTCCGATCAAAATAACCTAAATCAAAATCAATATCCTCCTCTATCAAATCTTCTTCTTCTGAAAGATCTTCAATCATATTGACCTTGAATGTCTCATTTGTTTCCTTGGTTGACTGTTTATCTAAATTGACAATATTAAGTGTCACAGTCAGATCTCCATAATTTAGCCTCATCGACCCATTTCGACAATTGATTAGGGCATTAGTTGTAGCTAAGAAAGGTCGAACTAGGATAACTGGGATTTGTCCCTTAAGGTTAATTAGGGGTTGGGTTTCCAAGATAATGAAATCTATAGGATATACAAAGTCACCAACCTTAATCAAAACATCTTCGACCATCCCTTTGGGCATCTTAATTGACCTATCAGCTAATTGCAATGTTACCCTAGTTGGCTTCAACTAGCCCAGCCCTAATTGCTCGTATACCGAGTATGACAACAGATTGACACTAGCTCCAAGATCTAGCAAAGCCTTATCGATTTTTGTGTTGCCTATGGTGCATGAAATCGTAGGACTTCCAGAGTAATTATATTTCATAGGTAACTAATTTGTTAAAATGGAACTGACATTGGCTGCTAGAAAATCTTTCTTAGGCACACTAGTGATTCTCTTTTGAGTGCAAAGGTCTTTAAGGTATTTGGCATATGTAGACACCTGTTGGATTGCATCTAAGAGAGGAATGTTTACCTTAACTTGCCTGAACACATCAAGTATCTTTTCCATTTGAGCAGACTCCTTTTTGTTTTTGAGCCAATTTGAAAATGGGGCAATGGGCTTTTGTATAGGCTCAACAGATGATTCAGAACAATGCCCAACAAGTTTGTTGAGCCTTTGAGAACTTTCAAGCTCCTTAGACTGGCCAGAATGGGATGGGACTGGTTTGCTGAGTCAGAAGGTGAGTCCTTTTGAATCCTAACAACATGGTTAGGCATGATAACATGGTTGCCCACCTGTTTTCCAGATCATAATGAAACAATGGCATTAACTTGGTTGACCTGGTCTTCTTGAAGTACATGAACCTGTCCTTGATTTTGATTTTGAGTTTGACCCTAGGATTTGGTACTGGTTGACTAAGGAAGGTTCCTTTCTCAATTCGAGATATGGCTTGTGTATTAGCAGCTATGTTAGTGATTCTTTGAGAGTTGGCATTGAGAAGGGCCTCCATGCCTTTCTCCAGAGTGTTCAATCTTCTCTCATTCTCATTAAATCCTGGAAGTAGGTTGGGTTGAGATCCAGCATTAAAGTGTTGCTGGTCAGGTTGATTGGGCCTGAATTGATGTGAGTGTTGCTATTGGGCTTGGGAGAAAGCAAAATTATTGTTTCCCTGATGTGGTTGCTGGTTCCAAGAGAAATTAGGATGATTCCTCCATCCTAGATTATAAGTTGGGGCATAGGGGTCATTTCAAGGCCTGACAAAAGCTGCATTTAGTTGTTCAAATCCAAAATTGGGTTGACCACCCACAGAAGGACACTCTTCCATCACATGACCCAACATGTGACAACCTTTACACCAAAAAACTTGGTCAGACACATGGTTCACTTAGGCTTTCTCCTTCATTTCTAGAGCCTCTAACCTACGAGTTAATGTGTTGAATTTGGCTTCAGTGGCTATAGAAGACTCTATGGAATGTATACCACTTTTAGAGGGTGTGGGTTTATCAATTATTTGGTCATTTGTGCTCTCCCGTTATATCGTTTTCTCTACTAGTTCTCCTAGGAATTCCCATGCTTCATCTTCATTCTTCTTCATAAATGCTCATTGACACATAGACTCAAGCGTGATCATAGTTGAAATATCTAATCCCTCATAAATGATTTGGCATAATCTCCACTTCTCTATTCCATGGTGTGGACACTAGGCTAAGAGATCCTTAAATCTATCAAGACACTTCCAGAAAGACTCACCAATCTTTTGTTTAGATGAATTAATTTTAGTTCTGAATTTGATGGTCTTATGAATAGGATAGTATTTCTTAAGGAATATCATGCAAAATTGGGCCCAAGTGGTGATTGAATTAGTGGGTAGACTATATAGCCATTTTTAGCATTGTCTTTTAATGCAAAAAGAATGAATCTTAACCGAACTGCATCATCAAACAACTGCTGCAACTTCATCATGCTGCACACCTCCTCAAACTCATTGATGAACCAGTAGGCATCTTCAGATTCTAGACCCGTGAACCTAGGCAACTGGCTAATATAATTGGATTTGAGTTCAAAATTATTGCCATTGGTCTGTGGGAGTCTAATGCAAGATGGTTGTGCAGTTCTTACTAGGTAACATCTGGCTTCTAAAGCTAGAGGTGGGTTGTGGATTTCGTTAGCCATTTTAAAATCGAGTTCAACACGGGTCAGACGATGTGTTGAATCACGAATCCACACACGCATGCACAAGTGAAACTCTCTCTTTTTCCTTTCTTTTTTTTTTTGAAAAATGAAAATAAAAAAGATGAAAAGATGAGAAGATAAGAGACACAACCAGATGAGAAGAGGAAAGATAGAGGAGGAAGATATCTAATCTATTCACACAAGCCACACAATTCCTAAGTCTATGGTTGACCTAAATCTAGACAGCTCCTAACTGTTAAGTTAATCTTTGAGATTCTCAAACTAAATTTTTTTACCCTAATTGGCCAGATCAGTGGAAAAAAGTGGGAGGCTCCCTGTGCTTAAGCAATGGTCCTAATTAAATAACCACTTTCCTTTTAATGCTTAACCTTGTGAACTACTTTTCTAGACACCAAGTAGGAAAAGAACTTTAGATTTGATTCACCCTCCGACTCCCTTGTCCTATTGAGCTTGAATCCTAACGGCCAATGTCTACTTGATTTTAATTGAGGCTTAGGTCAATGCTTGATGTTTTTTTCTTGTTGTTTGTGGGCTAAGGAAGGGTGATGAAATCCCCACCTTATCTTATGCTATAGGTGTTGCCCTTAGGTACTTTGAAATGATATGCAACAAACAATTATGCTCAAACAAGTTGTTCTTCCTACTAATTATAAACTCTAAAATGCTAGGAATTGAGTAGGTAGGAGAACACGTGCCTTTTCCTCCAGCAATCTCCCAAAATAAATTAACAAGATACAAAAATAATGCACACTATATGATGTATGCCGTAAATAACAGGTTTCTATCTTGTTATGGAAGATTTTTATTGGGTTCAAGTTTACGCTCGACTTTTAAATTAGTGATCGAAAAAAACAAAAATCTGAGCAAAATATAAACCCTAGATCAGGATTCTAGAAAAATATGAAAATATTAGAATTTAAAATATGGAAAAAAATTTTCTGGCCTGGGCACCTAGGAGGCGCTGAAAATGCAAACTGGTGCCTGGGAGGCGCCCCTACTTTCTTTGATCTTGAAATATTTTTGTCTTTTCCTCTTTTAGATCTCCAAAAAAAAAGTCCATGAAAAAGAAAGAAAAATAAAACAAAGTAGATGTGTTTTTTTAAACAAACAAAAACAAAAAGAAAGGAATAACTGACAATAAATCGATGCTATGAAACACTATTCCCCGGTAACAATGCCAAAAAACTTGATGAGTCTTTATTTTAATAACCGCAAGTGCACGGCATACTATACAGTACGTAGCAAATACGGGTCGAATCCTATAGTGAAAAGTGCTTTAGAATCAAAGATTTGTTATCAATTATTGAGATGAAAATTGAGAGATGTTGATCAAGGAATAAACACTTAAGAGAAATTCAGAATAAATGAAGAGCTAGGATTTTCGAATCCATTCATGTAAATATAAATGCATGATTAAATCCATTCTATGTTTCCCGATCGATCTAAATAATTTGATTCAATGATTCTTATCTTAACAAGCATAATCTATATGCAATGCATCATAGACTATCAGGTCGACGAATAAAAACACACAAACAAAATTAAATCCAATGACCTATGAAGAAACTGCGATTATACACATAGTCCACATTCTAATCTTCCTTAAGCATAGACTAAAAAGAGAATCTCAATCTTAATCTATCAAAGTTTATCGATTTTATGAGGAAATTATGCAATATATATCCAATTCACATGATCATAGTAATAAGCATAAAGAGAAAAAAATAGATCACTTTAATCATAACATGTAATATCACATGAACTTCATCTCAATCCTAGATCTAGAAAATTAGCTTACCATGATTACACTAAAAGTAAATATAAAAGAGAAGGGGAATGAGGAATGGAAGACAAAATGTAAGAAGAAGTTTCTTTTTATTAAAAAGAACCTAGAATTACAACTGCTCTTCAGAGTCTTCCAAAATACAAGAAGATAAAAAGAGTCTAAAACCTAGATCTCCCTCCCCTAGATCTACACCAGGGGTCCTTTTTATAGACATACAAGGACTTGCTTACGTCGGAGATAAATCCAACGTCACAATTACATTTTCAAAATTAAATACAAGATATTTCCAAGTACAAGTCAACTGCATCGAAGACCTGGTCATCTTGATTCTGATTGGGCGCCTGGGAGGCACCATATTGTCACCGTTGAATTTAGTTGCTGTGTTGGCTCATGCTTATCCCAATATTTCAATATGTGAAAAATCTTGTATTAATCTCTTGACGTGGCTCTAGAATTTTCCATGCATGTCTATCCTCTTTTTGTGGCACAATTATTCTTTTTCCCTTGTTTTTCCTAGGTTCCTGCACAATTTGCATAAAACACCTCGAGTAGCATTATTTATGTAAAAAAAAAACAGATAAATATGATAATAAAATATGTATGCATTATGAACTAATCAGAGTACACATGTGTTTCTTTGCATTGATTTCTTTGGGTTTTCTTTGTATTTGGTTTTCCTCGTCTTTCCATTAAAAGACTAGATGGCGACTCCTTTTCCTTATCTTTTTCTTATCTTTCTTTGGCGTTTTCAAGTTGAGTCTCCTTTCTCGAATTCACCATTTTTGCCATGACCATATCGAGATTCCTCGTGTGTTTTCGCATACCAAAAAGTCATGCAGGGTTCCACCAACATGGTCACAGGTGCATTTGTAGTTTTTGTCATCCTTTAATAAAAATCAAGATAATACATTAGGAAATGTAAGACGAATTGAATTATCAGGGGAACAAGTAGTCAAGCTATTACAAGTAAAATAATTGATAAAGTATGGAATGCGATGTTTGGCAGCAGTTAGCATAGAGTGTTTATATGTTATAACAATAGCGTAAATTGATATCCTACAATTTTAGTAGATTAAGAAATTGGTAGAATATATTGTAGAAACATGTATATTTTAATAAGAATATAATGTGGAAAATGACAAACCATCTTACCTAAGTTGTTGTAATGCCATCATGATTTGTCAAAACTTCTTTATATACAATATTTTTTGTATAAGTTCCTTTCCTGAAATCGTCTGTTGGTTTTACTAATACTTTTGTATTTGCTCTAGATTTTCCCCTTGATAGTTGTTGACACCCCGGATTTTACATATACGTTCGAACAAACACTGGAGAAAGGATGTGAGCTATGGAGAAGGTGGATCCACTCACTTTCCCTTGAAACACCCCAAAACATCCAATGATATCCCAAAGCTTCCAAGATCACATAAACATCATCCATCAAGACTCTTAGCAACGTGCTGAGAGTTTGTTTGACTGGCTCTTATTGGGTCAAGCGGTACTTTCAAGCGGTTATGGTTGGCGGGATCGTTCGATGTTTGTGACCAGTGGATTTTAGTGGCGATAATAGCTGACGAAGTGTCCTATTTTAGTACCGAGGGGTGTAGAAGTCCTTCTCGTCACTTAATCGCTTGATCTTTCGTCGACGACGGCCTAGATTGATCTTGAGCTTGCTCCTTCACCTCTAAAGACCTTTGTGCCCCCAATCCAACATCGAATTCACCAATTGGAGCCATTAAAACCCATCACTATTGTCAGCTTATGGTCGTTATACATTAGTGGCTACAATTCAAGATTCTGGCCTATATAAAGACCTCCACGCCACGTGTGTGTGTAGGATCGGATAGCTCCTCTAGAGGGGGGGTGAATAGAGAATTAACACTTTTTAATTACTTAGATCGGTTTTTACAGATTAATTACAAATTACATACAAGGAGATTATTTAACAGATAAAACAAGCTTAATTACTTATG
>JAMKQA010037319.1:0-10714 GCA_024699735.1 Posidonia australis | reverse complement strand
TTTTAAGTGGATTTAATTGGATTTTGTTTGATTAGGGTTCTTATTAGGGTTTTGGGTGGATTTTAGCTGGATTACGTGTTTTATTTATTTTTCAGTGAGTTTTACTGCGTTTTAGTGTTTTATTCGGTCATGTGGGCTAGTGTGAACCTAATTGGGCTTGTGTGAGCTAGGGTTTTGGTGGTTGCGACCAGAGCATCAACCGGAGGAGCCTGCTGCCAAATGAGCTCAAAATTGGGGTGTCTACACCTCTGTATTGTGAGCTTGAACCTCATCCTTAAGGGAATCGCTAAAGCGATTAACAGTTGGATCTGGTGTATTAGCAGGAGTAGGCTTTGTCAAAGCGCCTCCAGCCTGCAAGAAGGCACATAGCGTAAGCAACCAACCCGAACAAAGGGAGTAACCAACTAAGGAAATTAAAAGGGGAGAAACTTACCTGTGCTCAAAACTCATGTAGCTGAGACAACAACGAATCTCGCTCCAGTGTCAACTCCTCGATCCTCGTCGAAGCCTGCCTTTGTTGTTCTATCACAGCCTCAGTCATACCCTCAGTGGTTGCCATCTACAGGATAGGGAGATGCACAAGAAATTAAAAGAAGAAAGAGCATGTGGAATATCAAATAAACTACTTACCAGCAACTGGATACGATAGTGGGCAACTACCAATGCCTGTCGTAGAGTCTCAATACTGCTAGATGAGCTAAAGCTAATGCCCATTGGCATGTTGGAGCTCCCATAGAAGAGTGACCAGTGAAAGGAGATTGGATGGGCAAACGTCGCATTAAACCAAGGCCTCCATGCAAACTCAACATTTGTTGTGCCGTCAGTAGGAGGAAGAAAACCGCCAAAATGCCAGCTCTCAATCGAGGGAGCAAGTCGCTCGAAACTATCACCTTGGCCTGCTGATCAAATAGGTGGGAAAGACCTTGGAATCATCTGCCTCTGAAAAAACTACCTCAAGGCTCGGCTCACCTGACTAAAGTAACAAGTAGAAGCCCTACACAACTAGTGTAGCCATAGAAGAGCCAGGTCTCTCGAAAAGACAAGTAGAAGCCCTACACAACTACCTCCTCAAAAGCATGCTTGTCCACAACATATGGTTTCTAGATCACCTACAAGACAGTTCAATTAGAATCCAAGAATGCTTTACAAGGAGAACAAAGAGGAAACTAGCAGAGATAGGGGGTTTACCCATTCCTCAGGAAGAATCAATCGAGGTGACACACAAGCCTCACTCTCTTAGGATCCTACTGTACATCGCTCCATCGATGGGCCTAGGGAAACTCAATCGGACTATCTACTGGCTCGTCAGGTCGTAAATGGTGAAAGTGCTCATAAATCTAGGCTTGCCACATCAAAAATCAGTGTCAAATCAAATACAAGAAGCAAATACAAAAATAAAGCAACCAAATTAATGAACATCGTTGACTTAGAAGAGAGGGAGACAACCAGAAAGGGAGTGTCTCTTCCCAAGAGAAAAAGCCTCCAAACGAAGGTGCATATATGCCAATACGGCTGACCCCCAAGAGTAAGAGCCAATCTAGTCAATGTCTAGGAGAAGGGGAGTGAAAGTCATGTGAATCATCTAGGACGAAGTACCTGAGAATAGCTAGTGAAAAGGGACGAAGATGAAGAACTGTAGCTACTGGTTTTCCACAACAGGGTCATTGGTGTCTGCAAGCAAGAGATCCTCGAAGCAACGTGTCAACCATCCAATGTTGACATGGGTATGGTACAGGCCAGAACGTGGTTGGCACAAGTGTAACGCCCCGATCCCGGTCACGCTACCAAGATCACATTATAATAAGTAAACTTACATTAATTACAATAATAATTAAATAACTATAACTAAGACTCACCTCTAGGAAATGATGTGTGGCTAGGAGCTCCCTACTCTGACACTGGAACTCGACTACACACGACTTACATCGAAAACCAATCAAAGAACGCGCGTGTGACAACTAAGTCACCTAGTACGAGCCCCAAACACACATGCAATAAAATCCGGCAGAAGCACTAAAAATACAACTTTAATGTATAAAATTGATTTTCTTTTTGAAATTCCATTTTAAAACATCATCCTCTTTTTCCTTGGAAATCACATGGGAAACTGTTCCCAAGACTACACTCTTTTCAAAACTCACATTTCCTTTTCTTTTCAAAACATTTGGAATTTGTTTCAAAACCACATTCTTTCCAAAACTCATTTTTCTTTCTTTTTATACTTTTTCAAAACCTTTCTCATATTCTGAGAAATTCACATACATGACCAAGTCTAGCTTAAAACACAATGCCTCACTAGGCTCAAAACCAAAATCATAAATATTGACTGGTAATTGGCTAAAACACAATTTTTATTTTATTCTAGGATTATAGGACCATTCATAAGTCCAACCATAGCCAAACCACATTTCTTTCTTTTCACAAAACCACACACTTTTCTTATTCATTTCCACTTTTCTTTATTGATGTTACCTTGATTAGGGGTAACCAAGCATACAAGCAGTAGGTGAGGACACCATTTCCCCTAACTTTCTGCACTGCCGTGGTGAAGTTCCCCATGTAGGAGGACACTGCCCCAACCAACCGGCCTCAATTTATTTTCTTATATGCACGGGGATACGTCTTTATCTGACGTTCCATCGGTGACCCAACCAACTAGGTTTAATAACCCAGGCTCAGCCAACATCGTCGATGACCCAGACACCTAGGTCTCATATACCTAAGCCCAGCCTACACCGTCACGAGCTCGACAACCACAGTCGTATCTAACAATTGGTTTCATTGGAGTCTCATACTCCTACCACATTGTCGACACCAACCCCCGTGGTTCCTTAACACATTACTTGCATTTTATTTCCAAACTCTTTAAGTTTTTTCTTTTCAAAACCATTTTTCATTTCATTATTTTCGGTGCAGGAATCTTTTCCATGCAACACATGACTCTTTAAAATCATAAATTGGGTCTCATGCCCAAAATTACATATAACCACACATTCAATCACTTTTATTCATTTTTAGGGTTTCAAACCCAAACCCATTCCCAAATTTACCCATTTGGGTTCACATATTCCTCCATGACATTTACATGGGGAAAACACCATTAACCCATGCTCATTGTCCATTTAAAACCTTTTATTTTCATTTTATATTCACATTTATATATATTGAGGCCAGGGCAATATTGACAGACCGAAACCAGGTTCGGTATACCGAAAATCCCTGGTTCGGTATACCGAACACCTTCGATATACCTAAACTCCCTGTTTCGGTTGACCGGGTGATTTTGGTCTACTGAAATTAGGTATTTTGGCTTAATCTGACAGGAATTTGGTATACCGAATTGCCCACAACCAGGGCACCTCCCCTATTTTAGGCAACACATTCACAGGAACTGGGAGCCTCTGGTAGACCTCTCAAACAAGAATCATAAAACACAAATAAATCATGGAGTGTAGATCCTTGAGTTTACTTCAAAAACCCCTAAACCATTCATGAATCCATTCATCATGCAATCCATCTGAAAATCATAAAGGGGTGAAGCTCGTTTTGAGTTACTGTGGCTTACATCCCTAAATTTCGTAAAAACCTACAAATTTTCATCCTAATCGCATGATATCTACATATTCATGCTATCCAACACATTTTCATCCATTCTATTATTTTTCTACGATTTTTCATGCCTTTATTCCCAATTCCATGTAATTTATACATTATTGTAAACGAAGAGGAAAGAGGAGGAAAGGGGCTGCGTACCTCCTCCAACGAGCTCTCCCAACTCCGGCGAGCCTCTCATAGCCTTCGCAAAACTTCCTCCACCAGCGACACACGAATAGAGCTCACCACTAACTTACGTGCCGCTCCACCTTTCCTTCCTTCTCTCCTGGTACTGCCTCCCTTCCACCTGCCTCTGCCTCTCTTTATCTCCTCCTCTTCCAAGTCGTGCTGGCCTCCCATCGCATCGGAGAGGACGGGGAGGCACGGGCTGCCATCTCGTGGTGGCACGGGTCAAGGAAGGAGAAGAAGAAGACGGGGATGGTGCGGCTCGTGAGAGAGGGAGAGAGAGAGAGGAAAAAAAAGGAAAGAAAAAGAAGAAAAAACCGACACGCAAATCGAGGCGACTATGCATCCTTAAACCAGACTCCACATTGGTCCCAAATCACAAACAGGTGCACAGAAAGCCAACCAAGCCCCCCACACTCATAAGAAACAACAAATTATCCATTAATAAATTATTTATGTGTAGACACCTCGATTTTAAGACGGCTCGCAGGGAAACTCTCCAGAAGGATGTTGCTTTGGACATAGCAAGCCTAACCATATCTGAACCTTATCTGGCATCTTGATTATCCTAAGCCTATAGCAAACCCATGGTCCAATTGATAATCCAGGCAGCCAAGTGGTAAACCTAAACCCATAATTAGCACATCATTCAGGAGCACTCTGATTGAGCACCATTATGGCACACCATTCAGGTGCACAAACATGGCACACTAAGAGGGTGCACCATCATGGCGCACCTATGTGGCGCACCATGTTGGCGCACAACCCTTTTCAGAGTGCTGGCTGTTGGCTGTCCATCTTCTATTCATGTAACCTTCACATGCGAATATTCTTCTACGAATCTATGCAGGCCTGTTGGTTTCCAGGGCCTTTGGCATCCCAAGACTTTTCAACTTCACCTCCTTTAAAAGCCACCCATGAACAACACTTTTGGCTCTCTTGGCAATTCACCATCTCTTAGCAACCAGTGCATCTACTTTCAGAGCACCCTTTTTTTGCATCCCTGAGCACCCTCAGCTGTGTCCAAAGTAGCAAGGAGGAGACACCTCCAGCCACAAAGGGAGGAGACACCATAGGTATGTTCCCCTTTCCCACTTTCACATGGTCTTTGCATGATATTCTGAATTAAGCTCACACTGTAAACTTGGCTGATATGATGTTTTTATGTTGATGTTTACTTGCACTTTTTGTTTAGTTTGGTGTTTATGATGCTCTTTTATAAAATTATATTCACTATTTGTTTATCATGATGATTGCTTACACTGTGTGGACTTTTGGGCAATGTATCATGGTCCCTATGAGGCTGTTGGCCATGGAATATGGGCTATGATGCACCCCTTGCATGCCATATCATGTCTCCATGCTCCCTCAAATAGTCAAGATACCCCTAGGAATCATAAAAACCTCCATAGGTAGTTGTAGTCCTAAGGAACCCATGAATATGCATAGATAGGAGAGGAGAGAGAGGAGTGTTTTGATCTCGGTTGATTAGTGCAATCATGTTCCCTAGCATCTAGGTTAGTCCTCTGAATGGTCATTAGCATAATCAATCACATTCATTGCACCAACCTGACGCACCAGGCTGAAGCACATCACTGGCGCACCAGTCTGGTCATAGGATGCAAACAGTAGGTTTTGCATCATGGTTTGCATGCTTTGCTGTTTGTTATGGACTTTGATCCTTCTGGTGTTTGATCTCAAATATACCATGTTCATGCTTGCACAGTTTCATCATGTAATAACTCTGTTTGCATTAGTTTTGCATCTAGTGAAGTTGGCTTGCCACTAGGGTTTGGTGAACTAGTTGCCTTTCTGAACTCTTGTCTAGAGAACTCTTTTGCACCAGTCCATGACCCAGACTCAAGTAGCATAGCTAGGGCTCATTGGCCTTTATCAAAATAGGAGTTTTTTCTGGCCTTGTGTGAGGCTTCCTGCCCTTGAGCACAAGACCCATATCATAGCACCATGAGTTATTACCCCTCTCTTTGTGACTATAGAAAGGAGGTGAACCTATGCATGTTTGGATTTTTTATCATTCAAGGTGAGCTTCCAGAGGATCTAGGGAACATTTTATAAGGTTTAATATAGACCAGAGACACCAATCAGTCATTGTCTGTTCTAAATTTCTGGGTCTCACTTCACTGGCACATAGTAGCAACACATATTGTTGGAGCACAAAACTATCACGTAATGCAGGAGCACCATGTAGGCGCACCTGTCTAGCGCACTAGATAGGTGCACCTGGCTGTTCTAGTGCACCAGCAGTGGCACCTTGGCATATTAGTTAGCATGTTTCCTACTTGATTTTGTCATTGGTTTTTCTTGTGTTTTCTCCTAGATATACCAGGATAGCACTTGCACAGTTTCATGCCCATCCATGCAATATGTCCTAGGTCATGCATGTAGTAAAGCGAGATGATAATCACTCGGTGTTAATGGATCCATGGTTATATCGATGCAATATCTTTGTGTCGATATTCAATCCATGACTTGAGTGATCTTTCAGAGCATTGGGACACACCCCATAGTCCTTTTATCCATAATTACCATAAGGCACAACTCGCATGTAGCATTGCATTACATATCGCTCTCAAGCATACAGAAACAAGCTGAAAAGTCGACATTTCCATTTAAGTAAATGAGAAGCCATGGAAGACCGATTTCTCGAGCGCATGAGGGTACCTAATACCTTCCTCGTGCGTAACAAGGATCCTTACCTGACTCTTTTGGTTCATGATGACCCTTTTCCATTGGTTTATTGCATTGTTTTAGTGATTTAAAATGATTTTCCTTGTCTCCCGTTTTTTAAATAGACTAGGTGGCAACTCCTGCATTTTTATCACTATTTTTATCGCTTTTTTGCCGTGACTTCACTGGTCCTCGTGTATTTGGCCTTTCGTGCCACGCACGAGGCTGTCGGCAGCATGGTTACATTATGCAATATTACAATTAATTACATAGTTCACAATTAAAATGAATAATTAGGCCCAAGTGTCACGTCCTACCTTCTTAAAGAATTTCGTCCTCTAAATTTAGCTCTAATATAACAAGTAGGGGTACTGTCTCTGGATGTCCACCTCGCGCTCCAAGGTAGCCTCTTCTGTACCATGGTGTTGCCATTGAACTAACACCAATGGAATTACTTTATCCTTGAGGATTTGCTCTTTCCTGTCCAGTATCTGAACTGCATTTTTCACCATAGACAAGTTCTCTCTCAGCTCCTCTGGCTACACTGGTGTCATTTGGGACACATCGGCCAAACAATTCCTCAACATAGATACATGAAAGGTGTTGTGAACACTAACCAACTCTGGAGGCAGATCTAGTTTGTAAGCCCTCCTTGAAATCTGGTATGGTCCGATGTATCTTTGGCTCAATTTACCTCTCTTTTCGAACCACATCACACCCTTGGTCGTGACACTTTCAAGAAAATGAAGTCTCCTACCTCGAATTCTAGAGGTCTTCACCTCCTATCTGCATAGTTCTTCTGCTGACTCTGGGCAGACAACAGCCTCTTCCTGATCAGATCCACCTTGCACTTGCACTATTGTACGATCTTGGGCCCAACTAATTGTCTCTCACCCACCTCACTCCATCAAGTGAGTGTCCTATAGGGTCTGCTATACAATGCCTCATATGGTACCATACCAATACTGACATGGTAACTGTTATTATATGCAAACTCAATCAGAGGTATGTGATCCTCCTAGTTACCACCAAAGTCCGAGGCGCAGGCCCACAGCATGTTCTCAAGTGTCTAGATGGTCCTCTCTATCTGGACATCCATTTGGGAGTGAAAGGCAATACTAAAGTTCAACACTGTGCCAAAAGCCTCCTATAGTGCTCCCCAGAACCTCGATGTAAACTTCATGTCTCTGTCAGACACAATAGACACTGGGACACCATGCAATCTTACAATCACAGTCACATACAACTCTATCAGCATTCCAAAAGGAAGATTCACCCTCATTGGCAAGAAATGTATCGATTTTGTAAAGCGATCCACTATCACCCAAACTGTATCATTCTTTCTTCGAGTTGGTGGCAAACTCATCACAAAATCCATCGACACATTTTTCCATTTCCACACTAGAATGTCCAGAGGCTGCAAAGTCCCTCTAGGCTTCTGGTGCTCTATTTTCACCATTGGGCAGGTTGCACACTTCACCACATACTCAGCAATCTCCCTCTTCATCCTAGGCCACTAGAAATTCCTCTTCAGGTCTTTATACATCTTGGTGCTTCCAAGATGAATAGTATATCTGGAGCGGTGAGCTTCATTCAGCAGACTATTCTTGATTTCCTTTATTTGAGGTACATATAATCTCAAATCGTACCTCAACCCACTGTCTACCCCAACTGAAAAGTGAGGGGCATTTCTAGCCTCTAGCTTCCTCCAGATATTTGACACAAAAGAATCATACTGTTGAGCAGTGACAATCGCCTCGATCATCCTCGGGTGAACAGACAAGTTGGCCAACACCACTTGGTAGCTCCCTAAGACTGTCTCCAAGGCCTACACTCCACTAGTCTCTATAACAATCTCCATTCACCAATCATCAGGTTAGCCATGACATGAGTGTGTCTGCTTAGAGCATCTGCAACCACATTTGCTTTCCCTAGGTGGTACGATAGACGGAAATCATAAACCTTAATGTACTCCACCCAGCGCCTTTGTCTCAGGTTCAAATCCTTTTGAGTAAAGATTTACTTTAGACTCTTTTGATCTGTGTACACGTCAAACTGCTCGTCATACAGATAATGCCTCTAAATCTTTAAGGCGAATACAACAACTGCCATCTCTAAATCATGGGTAGGATAATTCCTCTCATGATCTTTCAGCTAGCTCGAGGCATACACCACCACTCTACCATGCTGCATCAGCATACACCCCAAACCAGTACCATAGGCATCACTGTAGACTGTGAAACCACCACTCCCACAGGACAAAGTCAAAAGTGGGGTTGACACCAGACGAGCCTTCAACTCATTGAAGCTCTCCTCGCACTGCCAATCCTAAGAAAATGCATTTCCTTCCTGGTCAGTCTGGTCAACGGTGCAGCAATCTTGAAGAAATCTTGGATAAATCTCCTATAATATCCTGCCAGGCTGAGAAAACTTCTAATCTCAGTTACTATCTTCAGTTTGGCCCAACTGCTCACAGCCTCAACTTTGCCTGGATCTACCTTGATGCCTTCTCTTGAAATAATATGATCAAGGAATGACACCTCCTCCAGTCAAAACTCGTACTTGGAGAACTTGGCATAAAGCTAATACTGCCTCAATGTCTCCAGTACGATCCTCAAATGCCACCGATGAGTCTGAACATCCGAAGAATACACCAGAACGTCATCCACGAAGATGACCACAAACTGATCTAAATAGGGCCTGAACACCCTATTCATCAGGACCATAAAAGCAACTGGAGCATTCGTCAACCCGAATGGCATAACCAAAAACTCCAAATGTCCATAACGGGTGTGAAAGGCTGTCTTCTACACATCTGGCTCACTGATCCTCAATTGATGGTATCTAGATCTTAAATCTATCTTGGAAAACATCGACGCTCCCTGCAACTAGTCGAACAAATCGTCGATCCTAGGCAGTGGATACTTGTTGTTTACAGTGATCTGGTTCAACATCCGATAGTCTATACATAGCCGAAGTGAACTATCCTTCTTCTTAACAAACAAAACTGGTGCTCCCCAAGGTGAAACAGTGGGATGAATGAATCCCTTATCGATTAGTTTCTGCAGCGGATTTGAGAGCACCCTCAGTTCGGCAGGTGCCATCCTGTACGGAGCCTTGGAAATAAGACTTGATCTCTACACCAAATTAATCACAAACTCTACTTCCTTGTGCGGTGGCATTCTAGGCAATTCCTCTAGAAAAACATTAGGGTATTCCTGTACCACCGATAAGTCCTGAATCTCGACCACAGGTGAAGTAGAAACTGTCACACAGGCCAGATAGCCCACGCTACCTCTTGCCAAATAGTGATATGCCTTAATAGTAGAAATCACTTTTTTGGACTCACCCGGTCTGGTGCCTTGTACCATACATCAGCCTTGGCCCAGACACTCTGCCAAAACTCTTCTCTTAGTACAATATATCACGGTTGAATGTTGTTGTAACCATGCCGGCGACAGCCTCGAGCTTGGCGCGAAAGGCCAAATACACGAGGATCGGTAAAGTCACGGCAAAAATAAAATAAGAATGCAAATGCAGGAGTCGCCACCTAGTGTATTAAAATGGAAGACGAGGAAAACCATAAAAGAATCATTCAAATCATGCATATAAAAAACCAATGGAAAAGGTCTTTGTAAACCAGAAATGGGTAAGGATCCCTGTTACGCGCGAGGAAGGTATTAGGCACCCTCGTGCGCCCGATAAATCAGTCTTTTATAGGTTTCCCATTTGCTTATGAAATGTCGGCTTTTTAGCCTTTATTGTACGCCCGAGGGCGATATGCCATGCCATGCTAAGTGAGTGGTGTCTTATGCTAAAATAAGGGTGCAGGGTGTGTCCTAACACTCAGAAATATCGCTCACATATCGAGTCAGGTGTCGATGCAAATATATTACAGAAATAGATCAAAGATCTAAATATTTTGAGCGATTTTTCATCCTTGCTTTACTACATGCAATGTATGATCTAACATGCATAGAAATGGCTAAAAACAGAGAAGGGTCTTCCTGGATATACCAAGGAAGAAAGCCAGAGAAAACTGAAAGCAAATCGAAGCTGGAAATCATGCTAAAAACCATGCGAAAACCTGCTGTGTGCTACTGAAATAGGCTGATGCGCCTGTGTAACCATGCCGGCGAGGAGATTCTGCAAAAGAATGCGAAAACGGTCGGCAAAATCACGTCGAAAAACAAAACAAATGCAAAAATGCAGGAGTCGCCACCTAGTCTATTATGGAAGACAAGGA
>JAMKQA010037317.1:0-10572 GCA_024699735.1 Posidonia australis | reverse complement strand
CCCACGGCTGTTACCTCTACCAACGAATATGCCATGGAATCTTCCAGGCTTTTCGTCTACGAGGCTCCCTGCATTCCTATGAGTTACCCTTGAGAGTTTCCTATAAATAGACACCTATAGGTAGCCATTTGAGGGATTAGAAAGTTCAAGACACAGAATTGCAACTAGAATTCTGCAGCTGTCCCTTTAAGTTCTTAGCTTTCTTCTTGCATCCAGAGATATCCTCAGCCCTTCCAAAGCATCAAGGAGCTTATTATCTTGAGTCTTCTTTGAAGGAACATCTAGGACAAGAGATATCCTCGACCCTTCCAAAGCATCAAGGAGCTTATTATCTTGAGTCTTCTTTGAAGGAACATCTAGGACAAGGTAGGCTTTCTCACTTTTCCTTTTACTTCTTGTTCTTTTACATCGGAATAAGGCATGCTAGAAACTTACATATGTTCTGTTTTCGTCATGTTTTCATGAGATTTCAATGATGATTTTGCTTATCCTTCTTGTAAGATGATCTCCATGCTAATCTATACTCTCGTTTGCAAGCATGCTTACTTTTCTTCTAGCATAAAGTCTACACCATATTGCATATATGAGTTGTCTTTATTTTACTGTTTCTTTACATATAAATCCATGCCAAGCTTCGAAATGTTAGAATCATGCAGTAGAGATAACATGACTTGTTTGTGTCTTGATTGGGTTTGCTCGTATCATGTTCTTTTCCATTGCACTTTGCATGTTATCATACATGAACCCATCAAGTCATCTTGGTTTTAATTACATGAATAATAAGATGTCTTTGATCATGTACATCCCATCATGTTTCAGCTCTTAATAATGGCATAAATCAATCTGCATTAACATGAATTACCCATCTCTTTTCTGAGATAGATTCTAGATCAGATTGCAGTCTGATCCAGATTCCTTGGGGCGCACCACTAAGGCGTACCAAACCAAAGCACCACTTCGGCGCACCAAGCAAGTGCACCAGACTGGTCGAGAGTAGACCATTCACTTTTGCATCCCTGTTTGCATGGCTTTTCGAAGGATTTTGAGCTTGATAGTTTTATCAATTGTTCACTGATATACCATGATTTTGCATGCATGTTTTCAGTTTTAAACCAGATCATTTTACAATTGCTTTCTCCCCTTGCATATTCAGTCTTGGGTAGGAATTTGGTAAGCTGTTTGCACCTTACTCCTACATGGAGAATCTATGCATCAGCCCATGATCCAACGTCATGATTGAATCTTGTTTTCTCACTTAGCATAAGATAGGTAGGATCTTGTGTGAGGCTACTAGCCCTTGAGCACAAGATTCACAAATCTTTGCATTAGCACACTTACCGAGTTTTATGAAGAGTTTTATGTTGCACACTTTTCTAGAATGCATTCTCTTGTGAACTGGCATTGCATAGTTTTCTGTTTTCAATTAGCGCATTTTTCTGGCCCACCTAGGAGCATATAGGTGGCGCACCAGACTGGAGCACCAGTCTGGCGCACCAAACAAGCGCAGCAGCCTGTTTTCAGTAGCACACAGCAGGTTTTTATATGATTGTAGCATGTTTTCTTGCCTCGACTTTGCTTCTGCATTTTTCTGGTTTTCTTCCTGGATATGTCAGGAAGGCATAACTCTGTTTTTAGCCTTTTCCACGCATTTTAATTTGCATTTAGCATATAGCAAGGCAAGGATGAAAAATCACTCGAGATTATTAGGTCTTTGATCTTATTGTGCAATATTCTTGCATCAACACTTGACCCGACATACGAGTGATATTTCTGAGCATTAGGACACACCCTTACACATCATGCACCCATATTTTAGACACCACATACACAAACATGGCATGACATATCGCCCTGGGCGCAAAGCAAATGTTGAAAAGCCGACATTTCATAAGCAATAGAGAAACCAATTGAAGACCGATTTATTCGGGCGCACGAGGGTGCTTAATACCTTCCTCGTGCGTAACAGGGATCCTTACCTATATTTTCTGGTTCATGACTTGCTTTTCCATTGCATGATTTGCATGTTTTATATGGTTTTCCTCGTCTTCCATTGTAATAGACTAGGTGGCGACTCCTGCATTTGCATTATTTTTTATTGTTGTTTTTGCCGTGACTTTGCCGACTTTCGCATATTTTGCCATTGTCGTCGGCATGGTTAAAGTGGACCTAAGTGAGCCTTCATGGGCCTAAATGGGCTTTGGTGGACTAGGGTTTGAGTTCATTTGTGGTTGAAATCCCAACCACCATATTTTATCCTGCAAGCCTGTAAAATTGGGGTGTCTACAGAAAGCACGGCCTAGCATGGAGATATCTGTAATCAGTTGATATTAAGTTGGAAGAAAAGGACTTCAAGGCCAATCTAATAATGATGGATATGCAGATGTCATACTGGGAATAGACTGATTGGTGTAGCATTCAGCAACGACAAACTATGCAACAAAAAGAGTATTAGTAGAATGTCTAGGGCAGGGATGGTGGATTGAGCAAGGAATCAAACCAGGAGAGCTAAAGAAAGTAATCTCGGCAATAAAGGCTTATTTCTATCTAGCAAAGGGCAGTATAGGCTACCTAGCCAGTGTGACAGTATCAAGAGTACCCTAATATTTTTCAAAAGGAATTATCCAATATGTTGTTGTACAAAGAAGTAGAGCTTATGATTGAACTGGTGTTGGAGTCGAGCTCCATTTTGAAGACTCCTTACAGAATGACACCTACTGAATTAAGGGAGCTCAGGAATCAACTACAGAAACCACTGGACAAAAGATTTATCTTGTGGAGTGTGTCACCTTGGGAGCAGTGATGTTATTCGTCCAAAAGAATGATGGTTCACTCTCGCTATGTATCAATTATCTGATGTTGAATCAGATCACTGTGAAAAACAAATACCCATTGCCCAGGATAGATGACTTATTTGACTAGTTGCAAGGAGCCTCAGTCATCTCAACGATAAACATGAGATTAGGGTATCACCTACTCCGGATCTGAGAGTTAGGTGTGCACAAGACAGCTTTTCAGACGTAGTATGGCCATTACAAGTTTCTGATCATACCATTTGGATTGACGAATGCACCAGCTGCCATCATGACCTAATTAACAGAATATTTAGGCCTTACTTGGACCAGTTTGTAATAGTATTCGTGGATGACGTGTTGGTATACTCTCCTAACGTAGAGACTCACAAGATGCATCTAAAGATTGTGCTGGAGATGCTGAGATAGCATCAACTCTATGTAAAGTTCTCAAAATGTGAGTTTTGACTAGAAGAAGTTTCTCAGCCATATTATCTTAGGAGAAGGCATTAAAGTAGATCCGGCCAGAGTAGAAGCGGTGAACAGTTAAACCAAACCTAAGAATGTATCATAAATTAGGATTTTCTTGGGTTTAACAAGATACTATCGAAGGTTTATCTAAGACTTCTCCAAGAATGTAGCATCCTTGACCAGATTGACTCAAAAAGAAGTTCCATATGTATGGGATTAGCATTGTGAAGAAAGCTTCAATGAGCTAAAAACCCGTCTGGTCACATCTATAATCTTGACTTTGCCTTCTAAGAGTGGTGGTTTCACGATATACAATAATGCCTATGAGACCGGATTGAGGTATGTCCTGATGCAACACGGTAAGGTGGTGGCGTATGCTTCCCGTCAGTTAAAAGATCATGAGAAGAATTATCTCACCCATGACCTAGAGATGGTTGCAATGGTATTTACCTTCAAAATTTAGAGGCATTATTTATATGATGAACAATTCAAGGTATTCATAGATCATTGGATTTTGAAGTACATATTCACACATAAGGATTTGAACCTAAGGTAGTGGAGGTAGTTGAAATACCTCAAGGATTATGACTTCAGTTTGTCCTACCACCCAGGAAAGGCTAATGTGGTCGTAGATGCTTTGAATAGACACACTCATATTGTGGTCAGTCAAATGATCAAAGAATGGCATCTACTGAAAGAGTTGGTTGAATGTAGACCACGGAAGTAGTCTCAGGGACCGGTTAAAGCATGGTTGGCAAATCTATCTGTTCGTCCAAGGCTATTAGAAGCAATTGTGATAGCTTAGTAGTTGGACCTATTTGTGTGAGAAATATGGAAGAAGTTGGAGGCAGGAGAGACACCTCATTTCTCTGTTGGTGTGGATAGTAATGTAATGCCTCCACCCTAGGGGCGCTACCTAACAACAGTATCAACTATCCAATCACAATAATAAATACAACAATTAATTAAAATAATAAGAAACTACCTAAGGCTAACTACCCAGATCTATGTGTAGCTAGTGGCTTTAGAACATTCGCACTGGAGGTGAACTGCACTCCAAAAGATGCACCTGAAAACCAAAATCAAACAAAACACGCGTGAGTGACATCAAGTCACCCAATACATGCCCAATCACAGAAAACCACAACAAAACTGCAAGAAAACTCAAAATCTCGATTAATGCAAAACCATAACTTGAAACTTCGACAAAACTACAAAATTCGTTCACAAATCCTTGGAATTCTCTATCCAAGTCTAGAAGTTATCAAAAAACTCTATTTCCAAACCATGCCATTTCTAAACCAATTTCTTTATCAAATCTCATGTATTTTAAATCATTCATGCATTTCGATAAACCATATTCTTGACCAGATCCAGCCCAAAAACTACAATGCCACACATGACTCAAAACACAAATACATTGGTTGGTAACTGGCTAACACCACGAGTCTCAACTCGCACTAGAACCTAGCTAAAATCTCAAGCCAAAATACAATCCGATTCCAGCTCAAAACCACATGCACATCACATCACAATTCAATAGTGTTACCATGATCAAAGGCAACCAGACCACAAGCAAAAGGTGAGGTTGCAACCCCCACCCACTTGCACTGCCATGGTTAAAGTCTCCGTGCGGGCAGACTACCGTCCCGATCAATAGGCCTTACATCAATTTATTCATCAGGCACAGAGATACGTCTTTCCTAACGTCCTATTGGTGTCTAGATACTCAGGTTTTACGTTCCTAGGCCCAACCAACACAGTCACAAAGTGGAGTAACATGGTCTCTTTCAACCACCCTAAACCTAGGCAACATGTCTCGGACTGATAATTGATCTCATCGAGGTCTCACACCCTTACCAGTCGTCGTCCTATCACTACGTGGATTCGAAACATCTATTTGAAATCTCTTTTCAAAACATGCAGGTTTTCTTCAAAAATCATTTTCAAATACTTCCATTACAGGGAACATGTCCACAAATCATCATTCCCATTCACAGGGATTTTCATCAAAATACCACATGCCAAAAACCACTCAAAACCATTCACATTTCACACTAAGAAAAATCTCATTCATATAGTTCAGGGGCAAGATTTGGCATACCAAAATCCACCAATATGCCAAAATCCCCTGAAATCTGACAAATCCATAAGGACCTGTTTCGACATGTCGAGGGTTTTCAAAGTGTTGATTTCCCCTGATTCGGCATTTCGAAACATTTTGGCATACCGATTTAGACGAAATATGAACATCACCTCAACTCCATGCCGCTCGTTCGCCAAAATGGCTGCCACAGGCAGACTTATCTCTGATGAACCACAATCTATACAAAAATCATGAAATGTAGTGCTCTAAGCTAACTACCATTTGGAACAAATTTCATCAAAAACTATGAACTATAGCTCTCAAAATAAAACCATAAAGATAGAGAGCACATTAGGCATATACTGTAACCCCATTGTCAAAAATCCACGAAAATACATCATAATTCACCTAAAATAGCATAATCCATTCCTAAGCATGCATTCAACTAATCCACACCATTTCCATTATTTTTCATGATTTTATACGCATTTATCATGATTTTCTAACATTAAATGGCAACACACAGAAGAGAGAGGGAGAGCGAGATGCGTACTCTTAGTAGGTTTCCAGCGATCCCACGCCTCTGCGACGACCTTCGGACTGCCCCAACCGCTGGCCAAATTCCAACACCACCAAAACCCTCTCTCGACTCCTCCTCCTCTAGCCCTTTCTCTCGGCTCACAACTTTGGCTTGCCTCTCCTCCTTGTGCCTCTGGTGCCCAATGCCATGGCCACCTCCCCCTTTTAACACTGCTCTCGCACCTACCATCCTCATCGATTCTACCGATCACCTCAACGTTCTCAAGGCTGGCGTGATAGGATGGGACGATCAAGCTAGGAAGATAGGGAGGAAGCTCGTGAAGACACTGTGCATGCTTTTAACCAAGGCTCAACCCAGGTCCTATGCACACACATAGAAGACACAACCAGCTAGCATACTACTCAAACAAGGGAAACCAAGCTAACATAGCCACACACAGAGAGAAATACCCACATTGGACCACAACACACTGATTATTCATTGATAAACCACATTACACAATTATTACAAATATTCCATGGTTTACAATAATTCTAGATAATCAGGCATGGATGTTACAGGTGGGCTCAAATATGACTTGCGTTTGTATGTACCTTAAGTGGAGGAGGTGAAATAGAGATTATTTGATGAAGCTCACTGGTATAGATACATAATTCATCTAGGAAGTACTAAGATGTATAAAGACCTGCTGGTGGTCTGAAATGAAAAGAGAAATTGCTGAGTACATGACGAAGTGTGCAACCTACCAGATGGTGAAAATTAAGCATCAGAAGCCTGAAGGGACTCTCCAACCTTTGGACATTCTGATATGGAAATGGGAGCATGTGTCGATGGACTTTGTGTCGAGATTACCCAAGACCAGGAGAAAGAATGATATAGTCTGGGTAATTGTGGATCGGCTTACAAAGCCAGCACACTTCTTGTCCATGAGGGTGAATCTTCTATTATCAGTAGCTCGGATGCATAGAGTTCTAGTATCAATCATGTCTAATAAAGGCACCTAGTTTACATAAAGGTTTTGAAGAGCATTGCAGGAAGCATTTGGCACTGTATTGAATTTCTACACCGCTTTCGACCCTCAGACAAATGATCAAAATAAAAGAACTATTCAGACAATGGAGGATATGCTGAGGGCATATGCCTTGGACTTTGGAGAAAGCTAGGAGGAGGATCTGCCGCTGATCGAGTTTGCTTACAACAACAGCTATCACTCCAACATTGAGATAACACCATATGAAACATTGTTGCAATGCCCCAGCGCTACACAACAGTATAGATACTACCCTAATAATTTATTAAATCTAAACTAATAGAAATAAACAATTAAATAATCAAAACAAACTACCTAGACCTGTGTACGGCTAAATTGCTCCAAAAATTTACACCAGAATAAGATTACACCTTCAACTATGTACCTGTGACAAAAGTAATAAAATCATGCGTTAGTGATATCATTTTCACCCAATACACACTCCAAAACCAAAATCGATGAAAAACCCTAAGCAGCTACCAAAGTGCGAAGAAACCATGAATACCGAAAAACCAACACACGTAATTCGGAAAATCATTTATAAATCATGTCTTTTCGAAACATTTTTGTCATTGTCTTTTGAAATCTTATGCACCTTTGCAAATCATTTTCATGCATTTCAGGAAGCAATGTCTCATCTAGAGTCCAGTCCAAAATATAATTTATTTCACATCTCAAATCACAACAAAACCACGGCTGGAAACTAGTACAAATCACGTATAATTCTTAATCTAAACCAAAACCTGTCGTATCATCCTAGCCATAGGTGACCGACCTGGCCACAAGCAGTTAGCGAGGCTCCATCTCCGATCATATTGCACTACCGTAGTGAAACACCTCCGCAGGAGTTCAATCACCCCGGTCACAGCGTCAAAGTAGTGTACCATACTAGCACAAGCACGAGGTGCGTCCTCTCGATGTCCCTGGTGCCCAAGCACCTAGAGACTCTAACCCTAAACTCGACCAACACAAACATTAAGGGTAGTCTAGGTCTACCAATACCCTAGGTATTATAGTACCATAACAGTTATGAGGCTCACTCCTCATACCAAACTCAGCAACCACGACCTAAGACACATCTCCAACCGCATAGAGGTCTCAATACCCCTTGTCGGTACCGTCTTTTGGCTCACATGATTGCTACAAAACCTTGAAATTCTCTTTTCAAAAATATATGCAGCTTCCTTTTCAAATCTCTTTTAAAAACCACTTTTCAAAATCATTTATTGTCCTTAAAATCATTTTCACATTTATTTATTCATTTCTTGGCTCACAATCATTTTTCAAGTATTTCCTACTCATTATAGGAAATCATCCTCTCCACATTCATTATCCACATATCTTTCATGTATTTCATTATTTATTCTCAAAAATCACTAAAAATAGGTAGTTTCTATTTACTGGATACTATAGCCTATATTGATCGCTCGTGTGGCATCTCCGCGCCTCCAGTATTTGCAACCTTGTCGCACACTAAACTCGCACTGGAAGGATCCACCTTCCAATTGTGCTACATGATTTACAGATAAAATTAGAAAAATATAGCATGCAAACCCATCACTAGAAACTTCAGATATTCTTTGTAAAGCTTATAAAACATACTCGATTCATTCAGAGCATACATATTATCATTCGCATGCATCCCTTCATTAACATCTCAATAAACTCATGCATTTTGCCATTTATCAACAAAAATCTCAATAACTCATGTTAATCTTCAAAAATTCATAAAACCCAACATAACAGGGATTTCTCATGCATGCCATACTAATCTACCCATGTTAATTCATTTTTAAGCATGCTGTTAAGGGAGAAAAGTGGGGAACGCGTACTATTTTGGGAGTTCACTGGCGTTTCCTTTTTATGACGAGCTCTTCAATGATTTCTCCTACCGTCCACACCTCCCCGGCGAACGTCCTTCACCTTCGGCACTTTGGTGGTGGCAGATCTTTGGCAAAATCTCCTCTCTTCTTTCCCAACTCTCTACTCTCCCTGCTCTCCTCTCTCTACTCTCTTTCTCTTTTTCTTCTTTGTGGTTCATGTCAGGGGTAGCAAGGGTTTTAAAACACTCCAACCCCATTCTGGGTCAAAAGGGAGAGCTCCGCTCATGGCGTGGCAGGCGATCAAGCAGTGGATCGATGAAGAAAACAAGAGAAAAGAATCAAATGGCATTCATTGTTTTTCTAACACTTCACTGTTTAGACTTTGCGCTGGCAACTCGTGCTACTAATACTTGCTAGTCGTCCACGCCTACAATACTCGCCTACTTGGTCCGCCTAGTCCTCACGCCTACAGTACCCACCTATACTATTCGCTGACTCTTACTAAACATTGCTAGAGAGACAACAAGAGCCCAAATCATGAAAACTATTCACAAATACAACTCAACAACCAATAAACATTCTCATAATCATAAGAAATCAAATTCCAAATCACATACACTAATATCCATTCTTATTATAAAAATACATTGTCTCTGGTACAACCCTGGACGTTACAATTGTATAACAGACGGTGTAGAACACTAACCTATTGGAGTGAAGTAGGCAAACGTCAACCTGTGGGCCTAAAGATTATGCAGTTGTATGAAGAGAAAGTGGTCATGATCTGGAAGAGTTCGGTAGATGTGCAAAGCTAACAGAAGAGTTATGTCGACAGGAGACGGAGACCTTTGGAATTCAAAGTAAGAGACTTCGTCTTAAAGATATCACCAACCAAAGGAGTGTTGAGGTTTGGAAACGAGGGAAGTTGAGTCCTCGCTACATTAGGCTTTACCAAATTTCTAGATGGATTGGTGAAGTAGCGTACAAGTTGGATTTGCCTCCAGAACTTTCAAGTGTACATAGCGTCTTCCATGTTTCTATATTAAGGAAGTGTTTGACAGATACGTCCTAAGTGATACCAATGCAGCCAAAGGAGCTATAGGGGGGCTTGTTTGTGGTAGAGGATGCGGTTCAGATACTGGACCAAAAAGAGCAAGTCCTCAGAAACAATGTGATTCCCTTGGTATTGGTTCAGTGGCAGCACCATAGCACAGAGGAGGTTATCTGGGAGCATGAGACAGATATTCAGTCGCGGTACCCCCATTATTCTACTAGAGGCAAATTTCAAGGACGAAATTCCTTTAAAGAGGGTAGGATGTAATATCTGTACACTAGTATAAGACAACCGCAAGTATGACTCACAGACAAGTCTCACAGACGAGTACCACAAATTGGACTCATGCCCTAATGCCACATTTTGGTCAAACCAGAAATCTAAAATAAATCTAAATCATGCCTTTTTAATTTGGATGATCTGGCTATATAATGGTGCATTAAGGATGATTTGTTTTTATTTCCCTCTACTATGATTTCGTTTTTCTCTAGTTCCCTGTATTGTATGGTATTTGGGCACCTTGTGATGCATGTCTATGTGGGCCTGGAATGGGAAAAATGCCAAACAAAGACTGCGATGTGCAGTGAATTGTCACCTCTGTAACCATGCCAGCAAGAATGGCAAAAAATATGAAAGTCGGCAAAGTCACGGCAAAAACAACAAAAATAAATATAATGCAAATGCAGGAGTCGCCACCTAGTCTATTAAAATGGAAGACGAGGAAAACCATATAAAACATGAAAATCATGCAAAAACAATGGAAAAGGTCTTTGTAAAC
>JAMKQA010037316.1:0-11306 GCA_024699735.1 Posidonia australis | reverse complement strand
TAAGTCTAATTGGGTCAGAGTGGGCCAATGTGGGTCTAATTGGGCTTAATGGGCTTACGCGGGCCTAATGGGCTTGTGTGGGCTTGTGCGGGCCTAAGTGGGCTTGTGTGGGCTTAATGGGCCTAAGTGGGCTAGGATTTTGGTGGTTGCAACCAGAGCATCAACCGGAGTAGCTTGCTGCCAAGTGACTTCAAAAATCGGGGTGTCTACACTTAGGATGTGCTGCGAGAGAGTGTCACTAGTAAGGAGAGAAGAGTGATCAGTAACAATGGCGCAGTAGGAGTAGTGTATCGTGAGATCACAGGTAGCATCAGACGGGGGAATTACAATGGGGTTTTGTGGGGAAAAACCAGCCATGGGAGGGGGATGTAGTCTGTGATCCTGAAAGAAATTACAAATCGCTACTGAATGAGTAGAGGCATTACATCTATAACAGGAACCATAGAATCTACAATTATTCTTAAAATGACCACGCAGTCCACACTTAAAACAGCGGCCGTTTTCACGGCAGAAGCGTACCAGAGGAGAGGAGGCTTTTCTCTTCTTCTCCACCAACGTCCACTCTAGGGAAACAGGCTCAAAGGCTACAGAACTTCCAAATGAATTCTCAGAAGAGAAAGAAGAATGTAAAGCGGTAAAATGCGAGCCACCGCAAAATTTTTCAACCTCAACAGAAATATGGTCAGAGGAGATCTCTGTTGCAGAGATTTCTGACAAACGAAGCAGCGAAGAAATAAATTTTTCTAGGGAATAGGAGAAGTTTACGCTCGCAGGCGACGAAGCCACCTCGTCATTAAAACCAGAAAAGACAGGAAAAGAGCATGTAGCAGGTATGACAGGCACGTCGTCTGACGCGCAAATAAAAGGGGGCCCTACCAAATCAGCGGGAAAAGTTAAATCAGAGTAATTATCAGGATTAATCTCAGTATTACAATTAAATCCCAGAGCGTTACGCCGATTTAGGTTAATAACCTCATTTAAGTTAGGGGGAAGGTACCGTGAATACCCCCACACAGTACTCGAGACAGTGGGGCAGGCTGACAAGTCAGAGGAACCTGACTTGTCGGTCACGCAACTGCAGGGATGAGGAGACTTGCTCCGACGACCCACCGGCGGGAGAGTGTTTGCCGGAACCGGAGGGAAAAAAAGGGGGTCTAAACTAACAGAAGATGGGAGATCTGATCGGATAACACCAAGGGATCGAGAAATATCCCCAGAATCAGATCAAGATGCTAAGGTCAAACCATCTATAGCAGAAAAAATAGGTATACCAGCAACAGAAGAAGAAATATACTCGTAAATCACCGAACCATAAGCAGCAATAAAAACCGAACATAAAGAACAAGAAACCACCATGTTCAACCAGATCGACGATAAAAACTTACTAAAGCATAAACAATTCACAATAGTATTCACAGCATGCCCAGAGTAGAATCTCAAATAAGTAATGGAGCCATATTTAACCGTCAAAAGGCCAGATCCGGACGATCGGAGGTCGTCCGAGGTGGATCTAACCCTAAGAGAGCAGGGAAGAGGAGAGGAAGATTTTCTCAGATGACTGGGTTCAGATCCTAGATCTGAGGAGGAAAAGAGATCTTTCCTCTTCCGACGTCCCTGATCAGAAGCCGTCGAAACAGAAGAGGGTCTAGATTTTACTAGACGACGGTGCGCCTTGGCAAGCAACAAAATCGGAGAGGGTTCTTCCTCCACAAGACTAGCTTTGAATGCCGCCCAGTCGAACTCGGTGGCTTTCCTGAGCAGCTCGCGCGAGCGGAGGTGGTGAGGGAGGCATTTAGATGAACGGCGGCCATAGGGTTTGCGACGGCCAGTCGCCATTATACAGAGAGCTTTTTCGCGAGTTTTCTAATATGAAGAAGAAGATTTGTTGTTGCTATGTCCCAAAAATATGTTAATGAGCCAAGATTTGATAGCAAGGTTAAGATTGATATTTTTGAATTTTGAAAATCCCAATAGTACAGGTATCCTAATCTTGCTCTCATGGCTTGGGTTATTTTATCCATTCCTTTATTTACAGTTGCGCTTGAATCTGCATTTAGTATAGGAGGTAAAGTAATGGATCAATATCATAGTAAATTAAAGTCTGAGATAGTTGAAGCTTTACTTTGACTAAGAAATTGGTTATTTGATAAAAAAGTAGTTTTTATTTCATATTAAATTGTATTTTTATATAGATCTATGAAAATGCAATTCTAATTTTTTTGTAATATGTTAACTTAGATTTCGAACCCAAATTAAATAAATCTACTAAAGATGTTATGGAGTTGAACGTCTCAAATTCAAACTTGAGACAATGTTTCACTTTCATAATGATTGAGTTTATTCAAGAGATTTAGTTGAAGGTAGTATAGATTTTTTTTGAAACTTTAACACTTACAAGTTATATGCTAACGTGTTGAACATTTCTTTACAATGTGGTTGGGAATGGTGATGTTGATAGCTATGTGATCAAATTCGTTTTCCTTTTATTTTTTAGAAATTGAAGTAATGGAACTTCCTTTTCTTTTCTTTATTTGAAACAATGGTTCTTTTTGTATCAATTATACAAATGGATTGTAATTTTCATTATTTTGAATGGTGGATGTTTATAATGTGTTGCAATCTTGTGATATTAATATAGAACAATGGAATTTGTGAAACATTATTGAATGATTGGTTTTATGATTTATTGATTTATCTTTGATTTTTTACGTATATAAAATATGTAAATGTTAAATATATACTAAACATGTAATCATGTAATAAACGTATACACGTATCAATCGAGTCGTTATCATGTCAAAACGACACGAGTCACTAAAATATGTACTTAACGGGTCATATCATGTATACTCGTTAACAGATAGTTTGTATTTGGATTTAGTATTAGATATACGATAATTAAATCAATCGTATTTCGATTATATATATACACGTTTATATACATGTTTAACAGGTTTAATGCATATGGTTGTTCGGTTGTCACTAGTTCTTTCCATTTCTACTTTGATTTTCTATGCTTAATGTGGAGAATAAGAATTTCGAGGCCCAAGTTCAAGCCCAACCCATTCATTTTCAACCGACTGATAGAATGACATGGTGCCAGCTATACGATATCCAGTCCAAACCAGATTGCTCTGCTCTTCCCCTTCCTCAACCGAATTCTCGTCGACCACCACGATGTTGCTGCTCAGCCAAGCTCCAACTGGACCACTGTCGGCGAAGATTTCCGCCACCACTAGAAGCTCTTCCACTTCGCCACTCTCCTCCTCCTCCAAACCCAAGCCTCCATTCCTCTCCAAGACCAACAACGCGTCGTACTCGTTTCCTTCCAGGAGGAGGACACCAAATCTCGCCCTCGCCAAGGCCTCCGTGACCGACGGGGACCCGGGTACGTCGTCTTCACAACCTGCTTTCTTCGGTGGTGGCGATGACACCGTGTTTGTTGGGGACGAGGGTGTGCCGCTGGAGGGGGTCATTCAGGTTGACAAGTCGGAGAACGGGGCGTCGTCTTCGCCGGTAAAGAAGTGGGGGTAAGTGAGGATTTCGCTTAAAGTTGTTGCCTTTCGAGTTGGGTAATGGCCTAAGTTTGTGGATCGTGAGTGGTTTTGGCGTTTCCGTCTTGCTTGCTTAAATTTGCTTCCTTTCGGGTTTGGAGTTCCGTGAACATTTGTGAATTGTGAATTGTGGTAATTTGGGGGTGGGGGTTCCTTTTTTGGTTTCAAGTTTGGATTTTGATGAGAGTTTGTGAATTTTGTTGGTGGATGGGTTTACAGGAGGGTGGCGGTTCTGGCGGGTGGGGATGTGCTGTTCCTGCTGCTTTTCGCAGCGGTCGGAAGGTTTAGCCATGGGTTTCCTGTGCTTGACATCGATACATTTCGCACTGTTGACCCTTTTCTTGCTGGTGAGCCTGTAACTCGTTGTTGTTATCTGCCAATATTCGATTTTCTTTCTAAACTTTTAATCCACTTTAATGAGTGAATGAGTTTTGAATTGGGGAGCTCTATGGATGTTGGCAGGGTGGTTTTTGAGTGCGTACTTTCTAGGGGGCTATGCAGAGGATGGGAGAGGGGAAAATGGTAGGAAAAATGCTATTGTTGCTGCTGCCAAATCTTGGGCAGTGGGCATACCTGTAAGCTCTCTCTCTCATTCCCTCTCGTATGTTGAAGTTTAGGAATTCACTCATTATCATGTGATGTTTAGTGAACGCATCATTTAGTCAATTTCATCATAGTGGTTTTCTTGGTTAAAGTTTCAAAGTAACAACATTCTTCACCAATTGTGCTCTCTGCTCAACTTGTAGTGATAGGATTGTTCTCAATCAACAAGAAAGTCTCAGTTACCGAACTTAGCATCTTTTAACCTGTTAAAAACTAAAATGCTGTATGTGGTGTATATAAAAGTGCCACTTGCCGAAACACTCAAAAGGCTGGGCTTTGAGTCTATCTGACTACCGTACCATCTATTTCAGCAAAGTGATACTGTTTATTGTGTTATGCATTTAAAACATTGCCAAGATCACAGTTCATCGGCAGTGCCGTCCTTTTGGAACTAGGAAATCTGTTAATATGCTCCATACTATCTATTTCAGTAAATTGATACTGTTTATTGTGTTACGAGTTTAAAGTATTGAAAAGATCATAGTTCAGGCAATAAGGCCCTTTTGGAACTTGAAAATCTGCCAATATGCTCTGATGAGTTTTAATGTAGGTTTGGAATTAACTTTCAGTAAAAAAAAAACAGTATAAAGTCTTAGTGTTTATGTTCTATCTTTTGTGTTACACTTAGGCTTTATGAAGATCATCAAGATGTTATTTGGAAATTCAGTATTCAGATTCCAACGAACACCATGGATGGAAATACCTGTTCTATTGTTTTCTATGATAGACCTTAATACAACAAACTACTAACTTTAAACAAAGGGGCATGTTCTGAACATACACTTTTGTATTTCTTCTTGCTTGCAAGCATGCTAAACAACGTATTTATTTAACAAACGATGGATTATGATATAAAATCAGGAAGTTTCTCAGTTGCATCTTATGAATTTGTGTGGATATATGGTTCTTTATGCATATTTTGTTTTTATATTTTAATTTATATAGTTTCTTTTCGAGTACAATATTCAACATGCTACAGTGTGTACTTCATGCTTACTTGTAGGGCATATATTTTCTATGATGCTATGAATGATTATATATACAAATCATAGGTGTAATGAGAAAATGATTATTTATCAGTCATGAAAGCTATCTGTAAAATATTAGAGGTCTACTCATTATTTTTCAGCCATACACAGATGAGTATAAATTTATCTTATAGACTTACAGTACTATACCATTTTTCATGAAGAAACTGATCTGTGATTGAACTTCTGAGACATTTGTAGTGTGCTGTAAGAGTAACAAAAATGCATTCTAGTCCTATTCTGGTAGCTAACATATCTATCTAGGTTACACGGAGGTGAATGATTGTCTTTCCTCCTGGGAAATATTGTACTAGACACCAGAACTGGTCCACAAACTGTGATGGCACTTAGTTGTTGGTTCCTAAATTGCAACATCACTCAGGGTTTTTTTTTGTCATATTCCTGACATGTTACTGAGTTTCACTGCTTTGGTCCATGAGGATACTATATTCACATTCACGGTATCCATCTGCAGGTAGTAATTTCCAAATTCACCGTCCAAAACTCATCCTAAATTTATTTGTTTTTGTGAGGATGGTCAATTCACAGTAAAATAACTATTATGTAGTAATACACAAACATCTCATTTTTGATGTAATATTTATCTGATTATATGACGGATTTATATGAATTCATCTATGATTGTCACATTAAGATCTCATGTATGGTGGAGATAGATCTATGAATCCATTTTATAACTGTGAGAAGTGTTTACATATTTAATACACTGAACAATCATAGAGAGTCACTATTCTGCCAAAATGTGTGATTTGCTTTTCTAACTGGCAGTTGGGGGTGGCCATAAGGTCACTGATATCAGGGCGTATTCCACCATTTAGCTTTATCTTGGTTACCATGGGGAGCACTGGTGTATTTCTGATCGGGTGGCGTGCTATTTTGAACACACTTCTTCCTTTTGAACAAACCAAGGGAAATGATGTATACAAACGTGGGAGTCCATTTGAACTTTTTGAGGTACGAAACTTGGAACATGTTCCTTCTGTTTTAATTGGCTACACAATTTTAGTGATTGTATAGCACTTCTAATGATATTTATTTTACCAATGTTCAGTTCTTTTTGTTTCATGTTGTTATTTCCAGCCACCATTTTGAAACAATGGGAAAGGTTTTTAGGATATTGATCTCAAGACATTCACATTATTCTTTGTTTCTCTCTATTTGATGGGGATTTGGTTATTTTTCACAATTAAATTTGATGTCAAAGTTCACACCAAGCCCTCCTGTCACTCATATTTTATTTTACTTTAACTTATTTAACTCATTTTTTATTGGAAAAACAAAAAACAATGGTAAGTGATATCTTAGGATAAAACAAGCTATGTTACAGATACAGTTATTACCTTAATATTCTAACCTTGTTGTGAAGTAGGCTTTGGTGTCAGGTTTATCTTATTTATCTACATGATTGCTAGATAGTCTCTTCATCAGAACATTATTTTTTTCTTATGCAAAACCATGACCCCTGGAATCTCACAAGTTACTGCTAGATGCTTTTAAATCTAAACGTTCAATTTAGACTTATCAATCATTAGCATTGTTATTTTCCCTTGATTTCTGTGTCCAACAAGCTAACAAATCAGTCCAAATAATGCTAGAGGACCAGTGAATTTCTTGGTCCATTTTGTGGTTCACATTTTTTTTGTTCTGTATATTTATTGCAGTTGCTTGCATCATTAATTCGAAGGTGGTAAAAGGATCATCCTCAACACAAAGATAACTGTGCTGAGTTTCCGATTTTCCCTTGTTTTTGTTTTGATGGGGATTTGGTTATTTTTCACAATTAAATTCGATGTCAAAGTTCACACCAAGCCCTCCTGTCCCTCATATTTTATTGTACTTTAACTTATTTAACTCAGTTTTTATTGGAAAAACAAAAACAATGGTAAGTGGTAAGTGATATCTTAGGATAAAACAAACTTTGTTGCAGATACAGTTATTACCTTAATATTCTAACCTTGTTGTGAAGTAGGCTTTGGTGTCAGGTTTATCTTATTTATCTACATGACTGCTTGATAGTCTCTTCATCAGAACATTATTTTTTTTCTTTATGCAAAACCATGACCTCTGGAATGTCACAAGTTACTGCAAGATGCTTTTAAATCTAAACGTCTAAACGTTCAATGTAGATTTATCAATCATTAGCATTGTTATTTTCCCTTGATTTCTATGTCCAATAAGCTAACAAATTAGTCCAAATAACACTAGAGGACCTGTGAATTTCTTGGTCCATTTTGTGGTTCATTTTTTTTTTGTACGTTTATTGCAGTTGCTTGCATCATTGATTCGAAGGTGGTAAAAGGATCATCCTCAACACAAAGATAACTGTGCTGAGTTTTTGATTTTCCCTTGTTTTTTTTTTGCCAAAAACTTGTAAAGGTATGTGATCCTGTTGTAGTTATTCGATCTGTTGGCAACTCAATGCTTGTGCAAATAGTCAGTCATACCTGACGTACTTTGTTTTTTTTTCAAAGACTACCTACTTATCATAAAAATGAAAGAGAAAATCAAGATTATGAAAATGTAACATAAACTTAAATTTTTATTTTAGAGTTTGATAACATGACATTACTAAGAAGGATATAAGGTTAGCAAAAGAAATTGTCAAAGACAAACAGAGATGGAAGAAACCTATAGATACTATTATGGGCTTAAGATCTGCTCTGCAGTCAGTTCCTACACCTTGCGGTGGAGAGAAAGGAGGACAAGCGACTTGCAAATGAAAGAGCCAAAATTTACTAGTTCTCATGCCTCTGGTGGAACAACAGCAGTCTCTACAGCCTAATTTTGTTAATTGTGGAACCAAAGAACCCCAAGCTGATGGCAGTGGTTGCACTTGTGGACAATTTCAACTGCATGGATTTCCTTCACCAGATTCCTATCCCTAGGATTTAAGCTCTAGCGATTGACCCATATAGTTCTAAACTGTGTTAAATACTTATTGTTGCTTTGTGTTTTATGATAGTTCAGGTGATTGGTTCGAGCAAGTCCAGGTGGTCTGCTCTGCCGGTGATCCCAGCACCTCTCACCTGGCAACTTGGTCCATGGTCCCTCCTTGATGCCTTAATAAGATAAGATAGACCCTTCTGAGGCTGCCATTTATTGCTGTGTTCAGAAACCTCAGTAATTGATTCTCTTCTTTTTGCCATGGATTGCTAGTGTCTTTGGTGGATACCACCAGTGATTTTGACTGGTCCTGGTACTCATTGGACCTGGACCTATCTTCTGGGTCTGGGTCAAACTTAGATGAGAGGGCAGTCCTCCGGTATTCCAACCACCTCAAGTCTTGGCCTCATATGTAAACCCAAAAACTTCCAATTATTTTCCCCAAGTTTACTTGTGATTGGTATTTCATGGATTTGGTTGAGATCTAGTTACATAGATCAAAATCACATTGGATAACTTCTAGACGTTGCCTGCAAATACAATTAGAAGAAACTCTTCATGTCCAGTTTTGTTGATCACGCAAACATGTGAAATTAGCTTTTCTATTTTGCTGTGTAGGATGTAGGTCTACCAAACCAATGTTCAATTTCAATATTCAGGCAGAAGAGTGTTATGGTGGGAAATGCGACAAGGTGCATCATTCAAGTTCAACAATGAATACCCATTTGCGGCCTAGCAAATCATGTGTTCACAAAGGGGTTTGCTTGAATGATCGTTAGTGTTGGGGATTTCTGGATGGTTGCTTGGGATCATTCCCACTGATCCTGCTGGTTTTCTTTGCACATGGAATGATAAAACGATGCATATGAACTCATGGTACAAATTTGTGATTCACAAATATAACAGGGTAATATGGTGTGCAATATAAAACGTCCCTAGTATTTTTTTTTTCTTTCTCAGATAACATTGGTGAATCAAAACCCCAAATGTCATACCAACCTTCGGTTTTTTGGTGGTCGAAGACCATGTAGGAAGTTCTTATTGATTACAAAATACTATGTGCATAAGAACAAGTCCAGTGATTCTTTTTTCACATAAAAGATGTGTTGGTTCTTTGACATGAAACTTAAAATTTCAGATTAATTAAGTGCCATTGTAGATGTTGATGTCTTCTAGGTTGGCCTTCATCTCGTGAATGAACTAAGCGTTTCTTCATGTTTTTTTTTCAATGTAACGTACTTAACGAAACGTTGTGGATTCTTCCATGGAATGGAATGCTTCGATTCTGATTAAAGGAAAAAAAAAAAAAAAAAGCATTCCTTGGGCTGAAACTGAAATGCTGAAAATAAGACTACTAGACGCCATCGACACCGATAGTTCATTCATCTTTGCCAAATCAGATGCCACGTCGGCACTTCTCAGATGACGACACGATTCAAATCCATGCCCCCACAACCCAAATATCAGAATTTGTTCCCTTGTTGATTCCTTATTCTTTTAAAACCATATTTGTTTGTCCACAGTGCAGACGAGAAGGAAGAATGCGGAAGCAAAGTCCTCTCCAAAATTGTTGCTTCCCAATGCGGAGAAGGCGGAGAGTACCTTTTCCTTTTCCACAAGAGACACGTAGAGCACAGGATCAAAAAGATGGATCGGACTGGTGAAGATGAGAAGTTGGTGAGAACCCACGTCAACCAAACTCACCCACTCACACCATGGAAATGACCAGGGTTGTCATTTCTGCAACCCAATCTAGTCTCTCGTCTCATGCATGCACGCACATCCATGCCCCAACACCTCCTTGTGCAGGCGTTCCAAAGGCCACCACCACCACCAGCAGCAGCAGCAGCAACACCCCTGTCATCCATATTCTATGCCAATCAGAGCAACGACAAGCCCTTCAAAAAAACCCTCCTCAATGTGGCATTGTCCTTGCTCACAGCAATCTTGGCTAGATTCCAAACCATGGTTCTGCCACTGTGGCATTCTGTAGGACCCCCCCAGCATTTTCCTCCTCCTCCTCCATGTTCTTTTGGATTAGCAGCAAATTTGGTCCTTAAACATTCCATCCCTTTGCATGGTTTTGGTGATGGTAAGGTGAAAGTGAAAGTGGGAAAGCAAATAAATTCTTTTTCAGCCTTGCAGAGGGGAGGAGACCCCTCCACAAAGACACCTTTTTCATTGAAGGGCCTGTCCTTCTCATGCTTCTTTAATCGCACAGGAGAAAGTGAGGACGAGAGGGGAATGAGGGGAGCAGGAGCACAACCCAATTCAATCCTCTTTTTTGTGCATTTGAAAAGAAGTCCCACCACCATCTTCATTTAAGTGCCCAAGACTTCACGTTGCCAAAATTTTGATCACCAAGACAATGTAGGCTTGCCGGGGAGGGGGTTGTTGTTGTTGTTGTTGTTGTTCTTAAGGTATGGTTATATCTGGTAATCTATCTTAAATGACTCCCTTCTGTCCTGGCATTGCTATACTTTCCTTTTCCTTGCTTTCAATCGAACCCAACTGCTTTCCCTGTTTGATGGGCAGATCTAGTGGGTGCCCCTCATAAAGCCAACCTTGCCATCTCCACTTTTATTATCACATAATACCCAGGAAAAGAACAAGACTAAAACTAGAGAACAAAAGGGTCTGGATAATGAAATGACACACCTATCTTGTATTGTTAAGACTACACAACTCTACAAGTGGGGTGGGGTATTGAATTGTGTATCTAAGGTGACTACGACATATGACACAGCCCCTTGGATGTTGACCTCTCATGCATGGCTCTGGTGATTGGGCAGATGGGTGTTATGCTGTAAGGGAGTAAAGTAAGGGAAAGCACATGAAGCATGGGGTTTTGGCAGTGGATAAAAATGCAAGGGTGAGAAGGAGTTGATCTTTAATGTACTCTTTAAAGAGGGGGTTGGAGCAAAAGTGGACTGGAACGTCATGTGATGAGCTCAAGCTGTTGTTTGTTCAATTCTCTTCTTTTATTGACTTTCGTATGTTCTCTTCTATACTGCTCTTGTCGCTCTCATTCTGTTGCTGTCCAATATCCCTTCCCCACTCTCCTCCTTTTTTCCCAACCTCCCTCTCTTTTCTAGCCCCCTGTTCTCTTGTTTAGGATCTTGCTTGGATTTTGTTTGGATTTTGTGCTTCCCACGTGAAAGACAAATCCCTTGCATTTAATTGCATTACTACACCGGACAGTGGCTTCATGGCATGC
>JAMKQA010037315.1:0-14125 GCA_024699735.1 Posidonia australis | reverse complement strand
TATCGGGCGTGCGAGGGTGCCTAACACCTTCCTCATGCGTAACAGGGATCCTTACCCGCATTCTGGTTATTTCGTAGACTTGTCTTTGTTGTTTTTTTTGCATGATTTTTCATGTATATGGTTTTCCTTGTCTTCCATAATAGATTAGGTGGTGACTCCTTTTGTTTTTCTTTTTTCGACGTGATTTTGCCGACCGATTTCGCATTCTTTTGCGGAATCTCCTCGCCGGCATGGTTACACAAGGAAATAGGGAGTTGCTCCTGTTGAGGTTCGAATTGATGTTTTGTATGCCCACAGGCCATAGTGCATATGGGAGCTTCTCATGCCAATCTTTGTGAGTCTTTTCCATCTTCTTCAGGATCTTGGTGAGATTTTTATTGGCAGGCTCGACTGTGCCATTCATCCATGGTCGATAAGGGGAGGACCTGTGGTGTTTAATCATGAAATTACATAGGTATTCCTCGATCCTCTGGGCTATAAAGTTCTTTCCATTGTCAGAGATAATGGCGTGCAGAACCCTGTATCGAGCTATGATGTTGTTTCTATTGAATTTCTCCATTGTTACCACTGTAACCGTCTTGTAGGAGGCCGCTTCCACCCATTTTATGAAGTAGTTGATTGCTACCAGGATGTAGTGATGACCATTAGAGGTTCTGGGATGAATGGCTCTAATGACATCTATTCCCCAAGTGGAAAAGGGCCATGGCGAGGACATGTTGTGTAGCAATTGTGGAGGCGCGTGGATAAAGTTCCCATGTATTTGGCAATTATGCATCTACACACAAATTGACAACAATTTGCCTCCATGGTTGACCTAAAATAACCCTATAGCATGATCTTCTTGGCCAAGAGCACTCCATTCATATGCGGGCCATAGACTCCTGCATGTACTTGAAGCATTAAGATGTCGGCCTCTTTCTTATCTACACAGCGTAACAATGTTTGGTTGTAGGACCTTTTGTACAGGTGTCCTACTCCCAATACGTACTTGGATGCCAGTCGTGCCATGGTTCTCTTTTTTGTGGTTGAGGCACTGGCTAAAAGATTCCTTGATTCTAGGAAGACCTTGATATTGTGGTACCATGGAAGCTCTTCCACTGTGTCTGCTTCCTCTATACTCATGTAGTGGGTGGTTGTTCTACACATGTAACTGATACCTCCACTGATTTCTTTTGGTACTAAGAGCCAAGATGTTAAGGTCGCCAAGGCATCTGCGTAGACATTTTGGGCTCTATTCATAAAAGAGAAATGGACGTCTTGGAATTCTACCACGAGTTTCATAAGATGAGTATGGTACTAGGTGAGCTTTTGGTCTTTAGTCTTCCAATCATCGTTGACCTGCGTGATGACTAGCATGGCGTTTCCACGTACATGTAACTTGTGGACACCGTGCTCCAATGCCATTTGAAGTACTAATATGCATGCTTCATATTCAACTTCATTATTTGTGCACTTGAAGTTTAATTTTCTGGCGTATGAAGTCATCTGTCCTGGAGGGTTACCAGTATGACACCAATACCCATTCCTCTTTTGTTGACTACACCGTCAAAGTATAGGTGCCACAGACTCTTCTCCTCGGCCTCCTTTGGCTCATCATCATCATCCATGGCGAAAAACACATCCTCATCTAGGAATTGAGTCTGTAAGGGCTGATATTCTGGTAAAGGTAGCTCGGCCAAGTGGTCTGCCACTACTTGTCCCTTTATGGATTTCTGTGTGACAAAGGTGATATCGTATTGAGACAACAACACCTACCACTTGATGCACCGCCCTACGAGCGTCGACTTTTGGAACAAATACTTCATAGGGTCATGGCAACAAAGGAGCAAGACTGGGTACACCATCATATAATGTCTTGCGTGTTGGGTTGCACAAACGAGAGACAAGCAGATCTTCTCTATAGTAGTATACCTAGCCTCGCAATCATTAAACTTCTTGTTTAAATAATATATCGCCCTCTCCTTACTACTGGATTCATCATGCTAGCCCAAAACTGATCCCATGGAATGTTGGGTCACTGATAGAAAAAGAAGTAGGGGCCGTCCTGGCATTTGTGGGACCAAAATAGGAGGTCTGGCCAATAACTGCTTGATCTTGTCGAACGCTGCCTGACACTTCTCATTCCAACTGACCTGTGCATTCTTCCTCAGGATCTTGAAGATCGATTCGCAGATCGGTATGAGCTGAGCAATGAACCGACTGATATATTGCAAACATCCCAACAATCCTCTGACTTCTTTCTCTGTGGTAGGGGGAGGCATGTTAATTATGGTTCGAGCCTTAGCTGGATTGACCTCAATTCCCCTCTAGCTGATGATGTAGCCAAGAAGCTAGCCAGATGAAACCCTGAAGACACATTTATAGGGATTAAGGCGAAGATTATACTTGTGCAGACGGTCGAACAGCTTCCTCAAGCAGGCTAGATGACCTTCGGGCTCTTTGGACTTAGCTATCATATCGTCGACATAGACCTCAACTTCTTGGTGCATGAGGTCGTGGAATAGTACTGTCGTAACTCTCTAATACATAGCCCTTACATTCTTGAGTCCAAATGGCATCACCTTGTAGCAGAAGACTCCCCACGGGGTAATGAATGATGTCTTCTCCATATCTTCATGTGCCATTTTGATTTGATTATAGCCTAAGAATTCATCCATAAATGATAGCATCTTATGGCTAGTTGTGTTGTCTACCAGAACATCAATGTGGGGTAGCAAGAAGTCATCCTTTGGGCTCACTTTATTAAGGTCTCTATAATCGATGCACATGTGAACCCATCCATCTTTCTTCGGCACTAGGACAACAATTGCAAGCCATTCCAGGTAGAGAACGACCTTGAGGAAATCTACTTCGTGCTGCTTCATGATCTCCTCCTTAAGTTTGAGCAACCACTGGGGTCGCCATCTTCTGAGCTTCTACTTGACAGGCTTGACATCTGCCTTCAATGATAGATTGTGTATTGTTACCTCTACATCCAGGCCGACCATGTTGCTATAACTGCAGGCGAAGATATCTATGTACTCCTTGAGGAAGGTGATGAATTCTACTTTAACCTGGGGGGAGAGTTTAGCATTGATGCACAATTCCTTGACATCGTTAATGGTTCTGATGTTTACTAGGTCGATCTCTTCTTCTACATGAAGGTTCAGGCCTTCTAGATCAATATCGTGGTGCTGGAATTCAATTGACGCGTCGTCATCTTCATGTGCACCAGTGTTATCCTCCTCTTCATAGGCCACAAGCTTAGATAAAATCTCCTTCTAAAAAGTAGAGTCTACTATATCAAAGGTGCCAATGTGCTCTGCAACCTGGCCCACTCGACGCTGGAGGAGCGTTACGCTGACTCTTACATTCTTGTACTAGCTGTAGGTGATCTCCGTGTCATCATGTTCTATATCTTCCTTTGGATTGAATTCTTCTTGCCTCTCTGATGCTGCTTCTTCACTTATTGTTAATTTTTTTGGCTTTTCTCTACTATTTACAAAGTGTATTGTTGATTGATGGTTGTCCTACTGCTAACTGATGAGAGTGATGCCGCCTGCGTTCTTCCCTGAGCTTAGCTCAGGGTCCTTTTTTTTAACTCCCACCCTACTTAAGGTGAGGTCTAGGCTGTTGATACCATCTAGACCTGCCTCCCGACTATTGAGTGATTAACTCGTCTGGTCTAGAGTAAGTTGGCTCTTCTTCTTCTTTCAGAACCATGATAGCGGAATGGTCCTGAGTTTCTTGCCACGAGGGAGTGGCAGCTTCAATCATTACTACTTTGCCTTTTCGACGCCTCACTTCCTCTATGGCATCTTCTACCAACATGGCGAGCTGCTCTTGAAAAAGAACTGCCATATCTTGGAGCATCTTGTCCATCTGTGCCTCTACAACTGCTCCTTCGTCCTCATTGGAGGCGAGATCCATGTAATACACAGACTCTTGGTCGTTGCTGGTGCAAGGGTTGGTACTCCAGGCCGACAACTGAATCTAGGCAGGCACTGTGATTGGAACTATGGCTAGCAGTATAGATGAAGCTAAAACTACCTTCTTTGGGACTGCAACTGTGATGAGAATTGACGCAGCTGCTGTGGCTGCCATGGGGACTGATGTTGTAACTGAAGCTGGTGTGACTATGACTAATGTTGTGCCTAGTGTGGTAGTTGGCACTAGAACCTATGTTGGAATTGATGCAGTGGCTTGAATTGGAAATGCTGTGGTCGGGATTGAAATTGCTGTGATTGGAACTGGAGTTACTATGGTGGGAATTGCCTCTACTATGGTTGAGACTGAAACCATTGTGGTTGGGGCTGGAACTACTATAGTTGGAACTGAAACTGCCATGGTAAGGACTGAAATTGCTATAGTTGGGGCTGGAACGACTGTGGTAGGAACTAAAACTATCGTGGCCTCTTCCTCGGAATAGTAATCCTCAAGGCCTACCCACTCAACTGTGCTTAACGGAGTGCCTCGTTGTAGCACTACTGCACCTAGACCCTGACCTGGATTGAGGATCCCTGCGCTGACGAAGTGAGCAGGAGAGGAGTTTTGTAAGTGCCAGGAATGCTCCTCCTATGGTGACTACCCATAACCAGTCCTTCTCGCTTTCTCTGCCCCACGACAGCAACGAGCTCGGTGATCCCCTGGTCGTACTTCCCAAGAGGCGCCCCTTTCTCATATTCCCATCGACGACAAGGATTTTTGACCATCTTGGAAGGATTGCTACGAACAGGTGGGTAGCTTCCACGCTCACATTCAGGGATGAAATTAACTAGCTGAAACCAATTAACCCAGAAGAGAACCTCTAAAAGCTTGGATTCAAAGTGGATAGTCTGGTGGGACAGGGTCGAGATCGCATCGACCTTCTCCTTCTCAAAGTTTTTAGCCACGACGGTGATGATGTTATCGCCCCAGCTGAACTTGATCATGCGATGGAGAGTCGACGGGAAGACTTGATGCTTGTGGAGCCAAGGGCGCCCAAGCAAGAGATTAAACAAGGGTTCAAGGTCCATGACGTAAAATTCCGTGTCGAACTCAGTGGGGCCAATGACGAGGGGGATTACTAATAGGCCCAACACGTCATGATGTGTGTTGTCTAACAACGTCATCCCATTCACCGCTGGCACAATATCCTCAGCCTTGAATCCGAGCTTGCTTACTATGCGTAAGGGGCAAGTGTTCACACTTGCGCCATTATCGACTAGGCTGAGGGAGATGCGGAAGTTCTTGAACTGTACCGTTACGAACAGGGGCTGGTTGTGATTGATCCCCGCCAGAGGTAACACTTGGGAAGTGAAGGAGATAACTTGAGGTGTGGAAATCATGTCTACCATGGTTTCTAGGGCTATAGGCTCTATGGTGGGGGATACATGGGCAGCCTGGAAAACCCGAAGGAAGGCTTCTTGGTGCTCCACTGAAGTGTGGATCAAGTCCTAGATGGAAATATCGGCCTTGACCTTCTTAAGCTGAGCAGTGATGTCGGCAAGGGTTTGACTGTGGTGGTAGAGGATTTGGCTGAAGTTTCTTCGGTGGTGGGCTTCACTAACTGGCTTTCCGATAGTGGTGGAGCTACTGTGGGTCGAGTTGGTTTGGGTATAGGAGCTGGGGCCTTATACACCCATCTCGAGCGCGTAACCTCCATGCACATCTCTACGACATAGTCATAGGGCACACAATGGTTGTCTCGAGTCAAATTAACGACCACTGGTGTTCTGGCGACCAATTCTGGTGGAGCAGGGGGTAGGCTTCATGCTGGTAAAACTAGTGGGGATATAGGCTGAGGAAACTGCATGGTGGGATGGGCTAGCATGGTGATTGGTGTTGTGGATGGAGGAGGTTGTGCTAATAGGGTCACTGGTGTGGTTGGTGAGGGCGATTGTGCTAGTAGGGTCATTGGTGTGGTTGGTGAGGGCGATTGTGCTAGTAGGGTTACCGGTGAGGGTGGTCATACTAACAAGGTTGCTGGATACTCCGATCTAGTGGTGAGTTGGATCATGTTCATAGTGGAGCTTGAACCCTCAACAAAGGAGTGATACAAGGATTGTTAGAGTGGAACAGAGGAATCATGGATCAAATTCGAAGGGTCTAGTGCAGAAGCGTTGAACCAGGCAGGAAAGATGGAGTGAATTCCAGAGGTCCCTAGCGCACCTGGACAGTCGTGCTCAGGGAGAGGCTGGGTAACAATGCTAGGGGTTACAAGGACGGATGCAGATGCTTGTGTTGGTGTAGGCGTAGACCCCGCCTACTGGGTGTGAATGATAATGACCTCACGATCAATCAAAACCTGAATGGCACTTTGGCGCGAGAAACAACTATCCATTGTGTGACCATGCCGACCCGAGGAGGTCTCGGCGCGGAGCCACGCTAGAGGGAAGGAGATCACAGCCATGCCATGATGGCGAAGGCGCAAGGAAAGATAAAAGAAATATAAAAGGAGTCGCCACCTAGTCTTTTAAGGGAAAGACGAGGAAAACCACAAAAAGATGAATGCCTGAGGTGCAGATGTGAAGGCTGGATGTTTGCTAACCATATGATGGGTAAGGATTCCTATTACGCACGAGAAAGGTGTTAGGCACTCTCGTACGCCCGAGAAACTCAGTCTTTCTAGTCTAATTACTTGCTAAAGGCTAGATGGATGTTTGCTAAACGTAGATCATGCTCTAATCATGCTAATATGTATGCCATGACAAGACTAGATGGATGTGCAAGACAGTGTGAGAAAACTGCGAAGAAATGCACATGAATTGACAAAATCGCAAAAAATCACATGAAATGACGAGGTTTTGTTAAAGAATGCTTCTGAAAAACATAATGATATCAAAAAGATGACAAGCCAAGTCAACCCGAGTCCTCAGAATCATGAAAAAGTCATGAAAATCAAAAAGGAGAAAAATAATCCGTGGTAGGGACAAATGTCGGCCTTCAGGCCTATTAATGTACGCCATTGGGCGATGAAACTCAAATCAAATCAAAATCTGAAATGTAGTATTAAAGCCAATCAAATCGGATATCAGATAAGAAACTCTGAAGACAAAGTGAATCCGAATCATGGAGAAAGTCATGGAAATCAAAAAGGGAAAATAATCCGTAGTGGGGACAATGTCGGCCCTCAGGCCTGTTAATGTACGCACTCGAACAATGAAATCCAAATCAAATAAAAAAAATCTGAAATGTAGGATTAAAACAAGTCAAATCGGATATTGGATAAGAAATTATGAAGACAAAGTGAAGAAAGAAACCCACGAAGGAAAGACATGAGATACCGGCTCGCTAAATAGGGATACAAATGTGAAGAGAAAGGATATGAAATGCATGGATAAGTGCCTAAACGTGTAAAAACTCTAAAGAATGACTTAAACATGGACTACGCAAGACTGAGTGCAAAGATTGGGATGCTACTCATGGATTGGAGGCACAGGGGCAATTTGGTCATTTCATTGGCTGGAGATGATAAATGCCTACATGAAAGTGATGCATGGCCTAAGTTGTGTCAAAATGTGTGCCAAATGCCTAGAAGATGTTATTTGCAAGAAGCAAGGAAGAGAAAATCAATAAAGAGATGTAAGCGCAATAAAGGACAAACATAGGGGCAAAAATGTAAAATTCACAAAACAGACTGAGAAACTGGATGAAAAATATGCTCATGACATCTATCCTAACATGAAAATGATGGGTCCAATGTCAATGTGACACAGGGATGTAAAAATTGCACTTGGATAATTTCATGAAAATTCAGGTTCTAAAGTGCAAAATTCACACATGAGTGCAAATGCGGCCAAAATGTAAAGCTAACGATCAAATCTTAGTGAAAACATGCTTTTTAAATGGAATCAATGATTAAATGCAGAATATGAGGTGAAATGAGTGAAATATGTCCCAAAAACATGAAAGAAAACATTTAAAATCCTAAATGATGGATTTGGAATTAATTTAAGGGTTAAATTGTAAATATTTTGCTCAGAATTGATTTGATGTAAATCCAAGGACTTTTCTGCAAAATTACAGGGTCTAATTGTGACAAAATGAGACTTTTATGTTGGTTAGAGCAATTATGAAGTTTCTTGAGGTCTAAAACGCAGACTTCACAAAGAAAGCTCATTTTTTAAAGTTCTGGGAGCTTCATGCAAAAGTCTAGGACCAAACTGTAAAGAAAATTCCATTTTAATAGTAGTCAGTGTGATTTTTAAGTATCTTAGGACTCAAACTGCAAATTTCCTAGAGAAAAATCATCTTAAAGATTCCAGGGGGCTAAATGTATATGTTCAGGACTTAAATGCAAAGAAATCATGGTTTCAGGGACCTATATGTGATAAAAAATGCATTAATAAGTAAGGAATTAAAATATAAAATATTCAAGGGGTCACATGCACAACTCACAGAGAAAATAAAAGAATAGAAAGTATTTTAAAACTAGAGGGACTAAAATGCAAATGTTTGGACCCATATGCAATAAAAAAGGATTTAAATGTAATAAAATAAGGACCTGATACAGATAAACCTAAACTAAGGGCTTGGGCCCAAAAAAAAGTTCATTTGAAGATCGCCTTAGGATTGCCGGTGTTCTCCCTCCAGCGAGGCACCAGTAGCTATCCAGCGGTGGAGGGGGGGCGTGTGCCGGCTGAGGAAGCTTCCCAGAGGCATGGCGAGCATCCCTGGGAGGTTGGACAAGGCTAGGGAGGCCTGAGGCCTCCCCCCCACCTCGTGCTCTGAAGGTGTCCTCTGAACGGCGATGGAGAATACGACGGCGCAGCGCGGCGGTGTCCTGGGGGGTGGAGCAGCGCAGCGATACCAGGGAAAGCTCCAGGGCGACGTGAGGAGTCTTCTGGTGGCTTCGACCATGGTTGGGGTGGTCCTAGTCGATCACCCCATCCCCTACGCCCATGGTGAGGCTCCGGTGGATCGGCGGGGCGTTCTAGTGGTCCAGACGGCGAGGGCGTGGCGTGGGTGGCTCGTGGTGATACGGAGAGCCTTCTGGAGGAGGTGGGTCAAGCCTGGCGCAACCAGGAGACCTCAGGCGTCTCCGCAGCGGAGGGTCGCCGGCAATAGTAGCGGCAATGGCGATGGGGCTGGCTGAGCATCGGCAGGGGTGTCTCTGGGTCTTCAGATGGCCTAGGAGGCTAGATGGAAGAAGACAAAAGGGGAGGAGGGAGGAAGGATGGCCCAGCGGGCTCGCTCCACCGTAGAGGGTTATGGGTTCATCGGAGGGGTTGAACCCATCATCGGAGATGGGGACGATGGCGTGCAGGGAGGCGCCGCTCGACCGCGACACGATACAGGGGCCTAGCGGACCTAAAAGGCTATATAGAATTGAACTAGAGGGAGAAGAATTGTACCTGGCGTGTGCAATGCCCTCTCCGGTGCGGAGGGTCGACGGCGAGGCGCCTCCAGTGGCTCTGGTTTGCAGAAAAAGGTGGCCGTTGGCTTAGGGAATTAGGGCTGGATGCTTTCATGGGTTGATGGTCAAGGTAGAAGGGCTCTGGATCACTGAGAGAAGGCTAGAAGCTTGCAGGTCTCTCCTCTTTAGAAGAAGCGTCGGCGGTGTGGTTTTAAACCCTGGCGAACCTCTACAGGACCGTCGATCAACCTCCTCAGCCACTAGGCACCGTTGGATCAAGCGCGGGCTGGGGACGCTCGACGGAGATCACGGGGAGGTTGTGGATATGCTTCGGAGATTTCGGGATTGACCGGAGTCATCGCCGGAGAAAAGGGAGCTCGCCGGAATTATTTTTTGACTTTCCTAAGTTTTGAATTGCATTTTTGAATGAACAGTGTTGAGCTTAACTTGGTTAGGGTTTTGGATTTTTATTTTGGGATTTTTAGGGGGTTTTAGGGTTTTAATTTTAGTTTTTTAATTGGATTTTGTGGGTTTAGTTTAATTTCTTAATTTTGTAATTTAGGGTTTAATTAGGGTTTTGATTAGTTTAGGTTTTTTTGTTTTTCGGATTTTTAGGGTTTTGTGTTTATTTAAGGTTTTATGTTTTAAATTTAGGGTTTTTGTGTTTATTTAGGGTTTTCGGATTGATTTAGGATTTTGAATTTTAATTAATCAGGGTTTTTATTGCATTTTAAGTGGATTTAATTAGATTTTACGTAATTAGGGTTTTTATTTGATTAATTATGGTTTTTATTTGATTTTAAGTGGATTAATTGAATTTTACTTAATTAAGGTTTTTATTTGATTAATTAGGGTTTTTATTTGATTTTAAGTGGGTTTAATTGGATTTTACTTAATTAGGGTGTTTATTTGATTCATTAGGGTTTTTTTTGGGTTTTAAGTGGATTTTACTTAATTATGGTTTTTATTTGATTAATTAGGGTTTTTATTGAGTTTTAAGTGGATTTTACTTAATTAGGGTTTTTATTTGATTAATTACGGTTTTTATTGGGTTTTAAGTGGATTTTAATTAATTAGAGTTTTTTTTGTTTTATTAATTTGATTTTAAGTGGATTTTATTTGATTTGTTTGGTTTCAAGTTTAATTGGGTAAAAGTGGGCTAGTGTGGGCCTGATTAGGCTAGGGTTTTAGGTGGTCGCAACCAGAGCATCATCCGAAGGAGCCTGCTGTTAAGTGACTTCAAAATTGGGGTGTCTACAGATGCCGACCGAGGGATAGACTGATGACGAGTGTCAACCGGATAGTCTAAGGGTATCAGCTCGCTCCTGACAATATGACGGTTGTCAACCAGATAGTTCGGGATATCAGTCCAAGAGAAGGGGCATTAGATAAGACTATCAAACTTGCAAGCTAAAGGACAAGGCATGGTAAGTTGACGGACCTATCGACCGGATAGTTCGGGTTATCAGCTCGATAATGAGTTGACGGACTCAACTCCGGATAGTTAGGGCTATCAGCCCACTGATGAGTTGATGGACTCATTGTCGGATAATTAGGGCTATCAGCTCGCTGATGAGTTGACGAACTCATTACCGGATAGTTAGGGCTATCAGCCCTATGATAGGGGCATCAAGATTCGTCCATCTGAGGCAAACCTAGGATGAGATCATCTAGACCTCGCCTGGTCTAAGAAAGGATGGAAATGACACTTGTTTGCTTTGAACAAGTTCTAGCAAGATAGATAGGATTCCGCCTCACCTAGTATTGAAACCCAAGATGGCTTTGTTTGTCCAGGTTAGGGCAACAAAACGATGTCCCTGACTATTAACTGGGTAGACCCCAGCGTCAAGTCAACAAGCAGAAAGGGTAATAGTTTGAAACAATTGGCACATGTTATAGAAGTGGCAATTCCATGCCAATCACAATCATTCAAACAAGACGGAGATTGCTAAATAAAGCTATCATGCTCACTGCCTGAGCGCACAAGGTTATCTGCCTGTGATGAGTTGACGAACCCATCGCCGGATAGTTTGGGTTATCAACCCTGTGATGAATTGAAGGACACATCGCGGGATAGTTAGGGTTATCAGCCCAATGAGGAAAGAGTTGGTCCTTGGATACAAGAAACCAACAGCTCGAACCTCCTCCGGACTTGAAGGAATCAAAAGAAAGATGGATATTGGTCCTAAGATATAAGGAGTCAGCAGCTCAGATCTTCTCCGAACTTATATGAGTCATGAGGAAAGGATGGATGGTTGGTCCTAGGATACATGGAACAAACAACTCGAATCTCCTCCGGATCAGGGGAGTCTTGAGAAAGGATGAATGGTTAGTCCTAGGATGCAAGGAACCAACGACTCGGATCTCCTCCAGATCAGGGGAGTCTCGAGAAAGGATGGATGGTTGGTCCTAGGATACAAGGAACCAACGACTCGGACTCCTCCGGATTAGGGGAGTCTCGAGAAAGGATGGATGGTTGGCCCTAGCATACAAGGAACCAACAACTCAGATCTCCTCTGGATTTAAAGGAGACGCGAGGAAAGGGATAGACAGTTGGTCCTAGGATACAAGGAACCAATGACTTGGATCTCCTCCAGATTTAAAGGAGACACGAGGAAAGGATAGATGGTTGGTCCTAGGATAGAAGGAACCAACGACTTGGATCTCCTCCGGACATAAAGGAGACACGAGGAAAGGGATAAATGGTTGGTCCTAGGATACAAGGAACCAACGACTCAGATCTCCTTCGGACTTAAAGGAGACACGAGGAATGGGATAAATGGTTGGTCCTAGGATGCAAGGAACCAACGACTCGGATCTCCTTCAGACTTAAAGGAGACATGAGGAAAGGATATATGGTTGGTCCTAGGATACAAGGAACCAACGACTCGGATCTCCTCCGGACTTAAAGGAGACACGAGGAAAGGGATAAATGGTTGGTCCTAGGATACAAGGAACCAACAACTCGGATCTCCTCCGAATAAGGGAGTCTCGAGAAAGGATGGATGGTTGGTCCTAGGATACAAGGAACCAACGACTCGGATCTCCTCCGGATTAGGGGAGTCTCGAGAAAAGGGATAAATGATTGGTCCTAGGATACAAGGAACCAACAACTTGGATCTCCTCTAGACTTAAAGGAGACACGAGGATAGGGATAAATGGTTGTTCCTGGAGGCCAAGAATCAGCAACTCGGGACTCCTCCGGACTTAAAGGAGACACGAGAAAGGGATAAAGAGTTATTCCTGGAGGCCAGGAATCAGCGACTCGAGACTCCTCCGGACTTAAAGGAGTCACGAGAAGGGACAAAGGGCTATTCCTAGGGGCTAGGAATCAGCGACTCGGATCTCCTCCGGACCTAAAGGAGACACAAGAAAAGGGATAAAGAGTTGTTCCTGGCGGCTAGGAATCAATGACTCGAATCTCCTCCGGACCTAAAGGAGACACGAGAAAAGGGATAAAGAGCTATTCCTGGAGGCCAGGAATCAACGACTCGAATCTCCTCCGGACTTAAAGGAGACACGAGGAAAGGGATAAGGGTTGTTCCTGGAGGCCAGGAATCAGCGACTCCAGACTCCTCCAAACTTAAAGGAGTCGTGAGAAAGGACAAAGAAGACACTGCTCCGAACTTAAGGGCTTGTAGGAGTCTCGAAGAAGACAGACTTGTTGGATGGTTTTTGACATCTCTCTAGGTTCATTGTTGTGTCACTGGTTGTTTTCTTGGTAGTCTGACTTTGACACTAGTCTGTTGACTGTGCTCTCGCCTGCTGTGTAGGGAGTATGGATATTCTAACTTTGCTCTGATCTCAGAGGCTCATGGCTATTATTGTCCTCATTTCTGCGCTCGAGCTATGGAGTAGACAACATACTCTAGACGAAGATACTGTCCCAAGAAGGGTCAAGCAACAGGACAGCTGACATGCCCCTGGTTGATGGGGAAGCTTATCACCACAATGGCAGCTGACATGCCCCTAGCGTACGATATCCTCTGCTAGGTCTTTGGCTGAAGAGCAGCTGACATGCCCTGGTTTGGGACCTAGCAAGACCTTGCAAAGTGGATGAGTGACAATGCATGCAAGCATGATGGTGTTATGTTGTGTCATCCCTCAGAATGAATTTGGAACGCTAATCATGCCTGCTATGAGAAGAGAAGAAGACTTCGGTTCACAAGACACTACTCGGACTTCTAGGATGTTGGTGGCTCTCTAGGATGGATTATTCAATAGGTTAGGCTCCGTGCCAAACTCTTGGGGAATTAGACCTACTTTTTTGGCTTTTGACATATTTCTTTTCTCCCTCTTAGGCTTGTAGGCTCGCTCTAACCCTCGCTTGGGGGTAATGGACATCCAGATTTGGAGGGGGCTGTTGGGATTTTATGTAAGGGGTGGCTAGTCCCTTGGGCTTCTTGGATTTTATGCAAGGGGTGGCTAGTCCCTTGGGTTGCTTGGATCATTGGGATGTTCGCTTTGACTCCTCCCCAAGGTGAGTGGTAGGGATAGAGTTGGCCTACTTGCCTCTCTCTGTTAGGGCTGGCTTCTGTCTTCGACTTATGTCTTCTTATTTCTTTTATGCCCTTGTGGATTTTTTTTCCATTTTGGCTCACACTCATGCTTTCTCCTAACAATTTATCTCCCTCTGGAGGTGTAAGTCCCTATGGGAGTTTGGACTTTTCACCTAACCACGTTTGGGTGGTGGCTCCCTCGCTTGCTAAGACGTCTAGGTAGTGACAACTGAAGAGGTCTAGGCCCTTCTCAAGCAGGCTAGCTATTCCGATTCTCGTCATCGGGATGAGATGCTAATGCTTTATGCAT
>JAMKQA010037314.1:0-16627 GCA_024699735.1 Posidonia australis | reverse complement strand
AACATAACATCCCTCAGATTTCTCATCCCCAAACCACCCTCTTCAAATTTAGAACAGACTGTGTTCCAAGACACCCAATGTCTCTTGTGAGTGCCTTCTTGATCTCCCCAAAGGAAGTTGGCAAAAATCCTATTCAGCCTATCAAGGACAACCCCAGGGATGTCGAAAATTGAAAGCATGTGTATAGGAATACTTGACATCACATGTTTAATCAGAATGATTTTACCTCCTGGGGATAAGAATTTGGCATTCCACCCCTTGACCCTCTGCAAGATCTTATTCACCAATCCCTCAAAATAAATCTGTTTCCTCATGCCTTTGAAAATAGGGCATCCAAGATAGGTAAATGGAAGGGAACCTCTAGGGAACGTAGTCAACTGTTGAACCATCTTAACTCAAGAGTTATCAAGGTTCTGAGAGACCAGGAAGAAACTTTTGATTGGATTGATCTTCTGCCTAGAAGCTAATTGATACTCAAACAAGAAATCCATAATGGCCTTCACAGATTTCCTTCTCCCATTCAGAAAAACCATGGTGTCATCTGCAAATGGGGAATGAGTGATAATAGGGCAGTCCTTGTGCACAAAATAAGGAAGAAGGCTACCATTCTCCTGCAATTTGGATATACCTCTACTCAACACCTCCTCAGCCAAGACAAAAAGAGTAGGCGAGATAGGGTCACCTTGCCTCAATCCTCTCGACCCCGTGAAGAACTCCGTGGAAGAGCCATCAACAATCACAGAATAAGAATTAGACACCACACATTGCTTGATTAGACTCAGAGTCATCTCATCAAAGCCAAACTTGCTTAGCACCCCAATTAAGAATTCCCAATTGAGACTATCATAAGCTTTCTCCATATCAATGTTCAGCACGACATTACCACCCTCTTTACCATGGTCAATGTGTTGAATGAGTTCTTGAGTTAAGGCAATGTTTTCATGAATAAGTCTTCCACTAACAAACGCCCCTTGCTCTAGAGAGATGAGCTTAGGCAGAAAGGAGTTCAGCCTGTTTGCCAAAATCTTCGAAATCACTTTATAGCAAACATTACAAAGATTGATCGGTCTAAAGTCAGAAAAATCATAAACCTGGTCCTTCTTCGGAATTAAAGTTAAGAATGTGGCTTTCCAACATCTTGGAAGAGGACTCCCTTTGAAAAAAGCCTGAACAGCCTCAACCAAGTCCATTCCAACAATATCCCAGCAAGAAGTAAAGAAGAACACAGTAAATCCATCTGGGCCGGGTGAACTATCAGGCTCCATAAAGAAGATGGTCTTCTTTATCTCCTCACTGGAAGGAACTGATTTGAGAATCTCATTCTCCTTTGTCTTCACCGCAAGTGGAATGACTTCCAGAAGTGTTTGATCAAGAAAACATCCTTCCTCCTGAAGAAGATTCATGAAAAAAGCCCTCCCCATCTGCAGCATCTTTGGTCTGTCATTGAGACAAGCTACCAGCAAGTTGGAAAAAACATTGTTTCTACGTCTATCTTGAAGAATAGAATGGAAGTACTTGCTATTCTTGTCTCCTACCAACAACCACTGAACTCTAGCTTTCTGTTTAAGAAAAATTTCCAACTGCCTTTCATTCTCCATATACTCTTGTCTAGTAGACATGTACTGCTCCCAAACATTCTCATCCCATACCTCCTGAAGATACACATTCAGACTGGACATCTTAGAAAGGAGGTGGTCGTTTCTCTAACATTCCCAGAAATGTGCTTGTTCCACCATTTCAGGCTCTATTTAAGCTCCTTAAGTTTCATGCTTAGATTAAGCAAAGGAAAAGAAGTAACAACATGATTCCATTTGTCTCTCACAAAGTTCAAGAATTCAGGGTGTTCAACCCACATAGACTGGAACTTAAACAGGCTAAGACCACCAGACCAAGGTGCTTGAGTAGAAATTAGCATAGGGGCATGATCAGAGAATATTCTATCCAGGTACGAAACAGAATGAGTCACCAAATCCATCCATTCAGCATTCCCTAACACCCTATCCAACCTTTGTAGATCCTGTTAATACCTTGCTGATTGTTACACCAGGAGAAGAGGTTACCAGAGTGGTGAGGTTCCCCAAGGCCAGTAAACTGTATAAAGTCTCCAAAGTCATCAGAACTAGCAAAGTCAAATTCCTTTCCACCAATAAGCTCAGAAGACTTATGAGCACAATTCCAGTCTCCTCCCAGAAACCAAGGTATTGTGGTGACAGTTCCCACATTAAGCAGATCCACCCACAAGCCTCTCCTTCTGTACCTATCACACGATGCATAGACACAAGTAAACTGACAAATCTGCCCAAAAGTGTCGTGAATAGCAAATGTTGAGGCTTGATCAGACTCCTCAATAATAGTAAGAGAGAGGGATTTTTTCCAGAACACCAAAATCTTAGATCTAGAGACTGAATTAACCCAGAAATTATCCATCTGAAGCTGCTTACAGACACTAGCCACCATCCCCTGCCCAACCATGGGTCCAAGAATGCCAACCAGCTCCACAATGTGTTTCTTAATTAAATCTTTAAGATGAGATATAGAGGGAGTATTGCCAATCCCCCTACAATTCCATATGATTGTATTAAACATAACTCTCATTATCAGAATGATGCGACTGACTGAAGAACTTTGCTATAGTCCCAGTCTTACTCCTCAAGTTATACCTTTGTACCCTTGGCCTAGAAGCATTACGTTTCCTACTCTTGCTATCCAAAGGTATATCCCCATCATCACAGACCGTTTCTGGAATCGTGGAACGTGTATCTGAAGCAAGAACCTCAGCACCAACTATAAAATCCTCTAATTGCATTTCGCTCGCAGGAATCCAGGAAGGATCCCTGGACCCTTTGACTTCCTCATATACAGGCTCTGACTCTTTAGAAAAACCATCAGGTAGCGCCCCTGGTTTGTTAGTCTCGATGAAGGCTGGATCAGAGCAATGCCGGTACCACAAACCTTCTGAAAGATTCGGGCCATCATCACTACTAGGATCATGATTCGCCACCAACAATTCTCTGAAATCCAACTCCATTTGAGCAGCAATAGCTATGAGGGTAGGACAAGCTTCCTTGATTTCAGCCATTGAATATTTCGCATCCCACAGCATTTTAATATCATCTTTAATACTCCTTCTAGAGCCAAAGAGATGGTCCTGATCAGATGTAACAGGCTTCGATACTTTTGCATGGGATTTTAGGAGACCCTCCTTCTTGCTGTCCAAACTATACTAATCAATTATATTTTTCAAACCAACTCCAGGTTTAGAAGTAGGGGAATACACCTCTACCACTCCGCTATTGAAATCCGCAACCACTCCAACATTAACCTCTACCACCATATCTTCCTTTGATCCCAACACAGGAATCACATCAGCACGCAAATCTTCTCTCCTAGTGGAGTATTGTTGTTGCATGATTTCCACCTTCATTTCCTTGGACAACAAATTTTGATGAGCAATAGTTGAATTAACTAGGTCAATGGGACTCGCCCTCTCAGCCTTAGAGTTGAGTTGGATTGGGGAAATCTCCCCAGCTGCTAGCTCAATCCTGTTTAGGACTTTCGATTGATGGTGTAAAAACTTTTCCAACCTTTTATTTTGTAATTCCCAAGGAAGGTCATCCTCCTGTTGAACCTTAGGTCTGCTAGAGAGTATAGGCTCCTCCATCCTTCTTTCCTTATCAGCATTAGACCTTGCTTTAAGAAGTAACTCAGCTTCCTTCAAATCAAAATTCACCTTATTAGGTGCATTCTCCTTAGCCTTCTTGACAGCAGAAACCTTGGATCTAGCTGACTTCTTTATGGCATTACCTGGCTTAACCTCCATCCTGATTTCTGCTTCAGACACAGCATTAGGTGCCCCATCCACCTGAGGCACAACAAAACCACTAGGTACATCCTTACAGGCCTCATTAGGTACTCCTCTATCTTCCTTTGACTGCTTCTGAACTGATTTCAGACAACCTGAGTCATACTCCCTGACCGCCCCTTTACTAGAAGACCCCACTTTCCAATGTTTCTTACTTGCAACAGTCGACCAGCCCCCAACTTCTAGGCTACCTGAAGAGGTGTCATCCTGAGCCACAGCCTTGCCTTTATTAGTCACGAGAGGAAGCTTCTTAGCCTCCACCAAACCTTTCTCAATTTGTTCCTCCTTGCTAATTTCATTAATTTCGATCCCTGGTAACCCCGATTTCAAGTTCTTAGCAATCTTAACTCCCCCCAATTTGAATTTCCTATTTGCTCTTTTTCTGGCACTTTTGGATTGGCCAGCAATATTAATAACCTTCCCCTCCACTGGTTTCTTGCCTATAGGATTTTCATCATTCTTAGGCTTAACCGTATGCACAACCAACTTCTGCCTTCTACAGTCCGAAGACAAATGCCCAATAATAGAGCAAAACTGGCAATACGGGGGCAGGGACCTACCATAATCCACCTCCTACTTCATCATCTGGCCTCCATTATCAATAGTTAGAAACTTCTTCACAGGCTTAGCAAGATCCATTTCTATATAGACATAGACATAGCCAGGCCTAGTGAAATTGGTCACATCTTTGTGCATGCATAAAAATTTCCCAAGCGAACTAGCTAAGGATTGAATAGCTCCAAGATCATACAAATGAGCTCTCAGAGCAGGAAAACCAACCCAAACAGGAGTGCACGATGACTCAGAGCCAATCGTGAAATTCGGAGACCATCTGAAAACTTTCATTCTTTTTCCCTTGATAAACCAAGCATCTTTAATGTATGCTTTAACGAAATCCTCCCTATTTGTGAAGTGAATCAAAATGTGCCTCTAATCAAGTGCCACAGGGATGATATCCTCCTGAAAGGTCATGACATTCTTCATAGAAGTGAGGACCACCATCAACGTAGGCCTGCCTGTAGTGTACTTGCCAATCAAAGTCTAGGAGAAAGGAACTGCCATCTGATTCACCAACTCAAGTGAGAATTGAATAACCTCCTCAACATCAATCAGTACCCGTTTCCTCACCGGCACACTAGGGAAAAAGGGCACTTGATGCGACTCACGAGTAGCTGCAGCAAAGGATAAGTTACGGTGTTTCTCAGGGGCACCTCTAGGATTACTGAATTTCAAAGGTGATGTAAGGGGATCATCAGAAGGCGAAATGCCCATGCCTTTCTGACAATCCCTAGGCTCTGCCACTGGTGCAGCTGCACCCAAGGGTATGGGGATAGACATCCCAAAGCCACGACCTAGAGCTAGATCAAGCTCCAACGAGCTGATCTAGCCCCAAGATAGGAAACACGCCGCAGGCACTCACAAAAATGAGGAGCACGGCACGACCTACTCGGGGCGAAAAGCCAGGGAGTAAAGTCTCCAAATCAAGGGTTCCCGGAAAGAATCGCCCCCAACCACTGGAGCGAATCGCCCCCAACCCCCGCTCTTGATTTGACAAAACATAATTCAAAATCCTAGAATTAATCCAAAACCATAGAATTGAATCAAAACCATAAAATTAATTAAAATCAAACCCTAAACCACAATTCAAACCCTAAACCTGAATCTCAAACCCTAAAAACCAATAACAACTTCCCATTCCACCGTAATCTCAAAACTTAATTCAAAACCCCAGAACTAATCCAAAACCTTAGAATTGATTCAAAACAATAAAATTAAATCAAAACATAATTCAAAACCCTAGAATTAATCCCAAACCCTAGAATTAATTCAAAACCCTAAAATTAATTCAAAACATATTTCAAAACCCTAGAATTAATCCAAAACCCTAGAATTGATTCAAAACCCTATAATAATCCCAAACCCTAGAATTAATTCAAAACCTTAAACTTAATTCAAAGCATAATTCAAAATCATAGAATTAATCCAAAACCCTAGAATTGATTCAAAACCATAAAATTAATTCAAAACATAATTCAAAATCCTAGAATTAATCCAAAACCCTAGAATTGATTCAAAACCCTAAAATTAATTAAAATCAAACCCTAAACCCGAATCTCAAACCTTAACAACCTATAACAACTTCCCATTCCACCCTAATCTCAAAACTTAATTCAAAACCCCAGAATTAAGCCAAAATCTTAGAATTGATTCAAAACAATAAAATTAATTCAAAACATAATTCAAAACCCTAGAATTAATCCCAAACCCTAGAATTAATTCAGAACCCTAAAATTAATTCAAAATATAATTCAAAACCCTAGAATTAATCCAAAACCCTAGAATTGATTCAAAACCAAATAATTAATTCAAAACATAATTCAAAATCCTAGAATTAATCCAAAACCCTAGAATTGAATCGAAACCCTAAAATGAAATCAAATCTAACCCTAGACCCTATGTCAAACCAAAATCTCAAATCCTAACAACCTATTACAACTTCCCGCTCCACCATAATCTCAAAACTTAATTCAAAACCCCAAAATTAATCCAAAACCCTAAAATTGATTCAAAATCTTAAAATTAATTCAAAACATAATTCAAAACCCTACAATTAATCCCAAACACTAGAATTAATTCAAAACATAATTCAAATCCTAGAATTAATCCAAAACCCTAGAATTGATTCAAAACCCTAAAATTAATTCAAATAAAACCCTAAACCCTAATCTCAAACCCTAACAACCTGTAACAACTTCCCACACCATCTTAACAACCTTAACTACTTCCCACTCCACCTTAACAACCTTAACCACTTCCCAATTCACCTTAACTACCATAACGACTTCCCACTCCACCATAACAACCTTAACCACTTCCCAAGGTATCCTGACTCGATGCTAGAGGCATCCATTTTTCCTTGGCATCTCTTGATTTGACTTCTATTTTCATTGAGCATCATTCACCTTTTATGCTAGGGGCATGTCAGCTGCTTTCTTGCAAGGCTCACACAATCTGTTATTTGTTTCATCATGGGCAAGTCAGTTGTTCTCTGATCAGGACCTACACATCAAATGATTAGTGGAGACAACAGCATGACTACGGACTCCACGCGGCAATCCAGAATATTAATGTAAATACAATTAGGGGAACTCTATTCTGTAGCACGACCAAATACAGAGCTATCAAGAACACCATGATTGAGCAGAGCACATCCTAGACATGCTAGTCAGATGCAAGCTACGATCCCAATCAAAGGCCGTAATCAAGTTGCCACAAATCTTTCTGTCTTCCAAGAACAATACTGGATGGTAGTTGGGTATACAAACTTCCAATCACTAGGTGAATGCATCACTTGCTTTAACTAATGATAGTCTCAATTACTCCAATGATTCAAGGTGCAACTATAGTTACAGTCTGGCTTCCAAGACACCATACCCTCAAGTGATGTCTGCCCAGCTTTATACCAGGGGCACATTAGCTACTCATTGGTCAAAAGTCACATATCAGATGCCTGACACCAACTTACAGTGTAATGGAACCAAAGTCTTCGACCAAGGGCATGTCAGTTGCTCTTTGATCGAAAGTCACAAATTAGGTGCTTGACAGAACACCACCATACAGTGTAACAGCACTAGAGTCATCGATCAGGGGCATGTAAGCTGCTTTATGGAAAGGAGGATTGTTTTGAGAATGCTTGGTACGAATTGCCTTCCAAATGATGGTCAGGTTCAGCTTCTCAAAAAGAAGTAACATTCATTACATAATGGCTCCTACAAAGCGACAACTATAGTAGAGCACTGCAGAGAGTCATGCATTAGATCTGGGGTGTCATTTGCATGTCACAAACACTCTGAATTTGTGATAGCATTATACAACCAATCCTAAGCTATTTCAACTAGTATTCCCCAAAGGGCGACGATCCAGGGTGCCCTGGTACTTAAATAAGATGCCCATGGCAAATCCTTTAGGCTAAACAGTCGGTCAGGAACCCAGCATCCTTGTCTCCCTGATTCGCGTCGGAAAGGACGGAGTTCAAAGACATTCGCCTTGACTTCACTCCAAGATGGAAGAAGTCCTTTCCCTTTGGATTCTCATTTTGGAAGAAACACAACCCAAAGATATATCATTAAGGCTAATATCCTAAACAATCACTTAGGCTGACATCCTAAACTATCACTTATGCTGATACCCTAAACTATCACTTTGGCTGATATCCTAAACTACCAATTAGGCTGATATCCAAAACTATCACTCATGCTGATATGCTAAACTATCACTCAAGTTGATATCCTAAACAATCACTCAAGCTGATATCCTAAACTATCACTTAGGCTGATATCCTAAACTTTCACTTAGGCAGATATCCTAAACTATCATTTTGGCTAATATCCTAAATTATCATTTTGGCTGATATCCTAAACTATCATTTTGGCGGATATCCGTAACTATCACATAGGATGATATCCAAAACTATCATTAGGATGATATCTTAAACAATCACTTAGGTTGATATCCTATACTATAACAAAGGCTGATATCCTAAACTATCACTCACACTAATGTCCTAAACTATCTCTTAGGTTGATATTTTAAACTATCACTTTGGCAGATATCCAAAACTATCACTTAGGCTGATATCTGAAACTATCACTTAGGCTAATATCCTAAATTATCACTTAGGCTGATATCGTAAACTATCACTTAGGCTAATATCTTAAACTATCAATAATGCTGATATCCTAAACTATTATTTCGGCTGATATCCTAAACTATCATTATGGCTGATATCCTAAACTATCACTCAGGTTGATATCCGAAACTATCATTATGGCTGATATCCTAAACTATCACTTCAACAGATATCCTAAATTGTCACATAGGCTGATATCCTAAACTATCACTTAGGCTGATATCCTATGCTATCATTTAGGCTAATATCCAAAACTATCACATAGGCTGATATCCTAAACTATCACTTAGGCTGATATCCTAAACTATCAATCAGGTTGATTTCCTAAACTATCATTTAGGCTGATAACCTAAACTAACATTTAGGCTAATATCTGAAACTATCACTTAGGCTGATATCCTAAACTATCGTTTAGACTGATATCTTAAACTATCATTTAGGTTGTTATCCTAAATTGTCAGCCTAAATGGAGGAAAAAGTGAATTTGGGGAAAATCGTGAAAATCGAGAAACTCTCGGAAAGCATCAAGCAAATCAACGAAAATTCGAAGAAATCCGAGAAAATCAAATTGGGGAAAATAATCCTCATCCAAAACATTGTCGGCATTGTTAAGCCAGTTAATGTACGCCCTCGGGGGATGAAAAGCTAAATCATGTCAAGAACGCGAAAATCGGAAGAAATCTAGGAAGCATTGGAAAAACCAAGCTTAAAATGAGCTAGAAATGCATGCACGATGTAAGGAAGAAAATACGAGAAAATATGCATGAAGAGTGCAATAAAATGTGCAAAATGCATGCAAGAGTGTGAAAAAGTGAATTCCCGAGGCTGTTGTGCAAAAATCCCAAATTCTGAATGAAAACAGAAACTCCAAAGCTAAATCGTCAAAAATACATAGAAAAACACATTTATGTAATTTTGAAAAAATCTGGTGTCAAATGTGCAAAACTGTGCATTTTTGGTCAAATTGAAGATTCCTAGGGGTCAAAATGCAATACTGCCATCAAAATATGCATTTAATGCAATTCTGTGAAAATTCAGGGTAAAATATGCAAGAAAAAGAATCCATGTTTGAAAAAAGAAAGTTCCAAGGACAATTCAGTAATTTTACACTAGAAAACACGCATTAAGTGTGAAATTAGTAAAGTTCAGGGGCTAAATGCAATTTAACTAGAGATATATGCTTTAAGAATCATTTTCATGGAACTTAGGGGTTTTTGTCTAAGTTTTAAGCCTGGAAAACATTATTAAGATAGCTTAGGGGGCACATTGCAATATTTTCAAATCAAACTTTATTCAAATGATTAAAAAAAATGTGCAGGGACCTAATAGTATGGAAAAGGACTTATTTGTAAGAAAATAAGGACTTAAATGTAACAAAACAAAAGTCTTAGAAATTTAATCAAAGAAAACTTATTATTTTCTTTTTTTTAAAAGAAGAAGAGTCGACGGCCACCGGCAATGGAGCTCTGCCGGAGAGGCTCTCAAAGGCTATCCCATGGCCTGATCTAAGATCAGACCTCATGGGAAGCAAGAAGGGAAGAGGAGGAGATGATCTAGTGGTCTGGATCGAAAATCTGAAGGCTGGAGTGGGCTACCCATCCCTCTCGCTTTAGGGCACTCTAGTGAAGGCACCGGAGAAGAAAGGAGCTCCTAGAGGGCTGCGGTGTGTGATCCAGAGGTCCTGGAATCTTGGAGGCAACGAGTGGAGCATTTCCCCTCTTCCAGAAGCGAGAATGGGACACTTCTCCCATCCTCGAACCAAGCTCGCCGTCGACGTGATCCAACTCCGGCGAGCTCGACTGCGGTGGTTGTCCAAGGCACATGGCTTGGATTTAAAAGCTCCAAAGTATTGGGGGCATGTCGTGGAGCGTTCTTGGAGGCTTGGAGAAGCATGGCGATGCAGGAGGTGCACGATCAGAGGCTGTTTATAGTCTTCTTTCCCAGTGATGGCGATGTTACGCGACTCTGGCGATCTTCTGGTGGAGGCTTCTGTTGCGCGACTCTGGCGATCTTCTGGTGGAGGCTTCTGTTGCGATTGGAGTAGGGTTTTGATAGGTGGACAAGCAAGAGGGAGGCCGGGGAAGGAGGATCCAACGTACTGGGGCTCGAATCAACTAGTAGATTCGCACCTCGACCTAGGCCACCGGAAAATTGCTCCGGCAAGGCCTAGGAGCTCAATTCCAACCAGTGGAGACCTCTGGATCTGTTTGAATCGATCGAGGAAGATAGGGGCAGACCTAGGAGAGCATTTTGAACATAAATGGAGGTCTATAGAGGGCATACCTGGTCTTGCAGTGGAGTTGATGGTCGGAGGCCGCTGGAGCTCACCGGAGACCACAGGAAACTTTGAATTCTCAGCTCCACGAGCTTCCTCCTTGCTCTAGGATCACTCTAGTAGCTCTGGTTGGGAGAAAAAGCTTTGGTAAACTCCTTTCTCAATTTTCCCAAAAGTCCCCTTTTCACTTGCAAATGGGGCTATTTATAGGCTTCCAAATGGCTTAGTTGGTTGTTATGGTTAGAGTGGAAGGTGGTTAAGAAGAGGTGGAAAGTTGTTAAGTTTGTTGGAGAGAAGTGGGAAGTAAAGTTGGTTAAGAAGTGGTGGGAAGTGGTTAAGTTTGTTTGAGAGAAGTGGGAAGTAGTTAAGTTTGTTGGGGTTTGACTTATGGCTTAGGGTTTGACTTATGGTTTAGGGTTTGACTTAGGGTTTGACCTAGGTATAGGGTTTTGAATTTAATTTAGGTCTTAACATAGGTTTTAAGGTTTGGATTAAAGTATAACCTAGGTTTTAGGCTTTATTTAGTGTTTATGGTTTTATCATGTTTTTTAGGGTTTTTCTAGGGTTTTATGATTTGGTTTTGTATTTTAGGGTTTTTCTAGGGTTTTCCTAGGGTTTTGTTAGAGTTTTGCTAGATTGTTTGGGTTTTCCAAGGGTTTCTATGTTTTTTTGGGTTTTCCTAGGGTTTCTAGGGTGTTTTTCGGTTCCTATGGTTTTTAGGACTTTTTTGGGTTTTGTCTTGTTTTTTAGAGTCTTATTTGGTTTTTTAGGGTTTTTTAGAATCCTGTTAGGATTTGGTCCATTTGCAAGCATATTGGCGTGTCTACTGATGCCCCTCCCTAAGCGAGGTCGGAGGATGAATGAAACAGAGACCGATACTCTTGGTTGACAGAGACACTCCACCCCTTCTTACAAGGAAGAGAGATCAGGAGGAGGAGATCATCGCTCGGAGTTGATGAAGATGCCCTGTCCGAAGCTCAAAGAAAGAGTTAGTTAATGGCAACCGGCTACTAGTAGGTGAATGCACCAGAAGTCCCGTCTTATCTCCCTAAACGCCGTAGTCGAAGGCAACATCAGAGAAACCAATATCAATGACAAATGCCGACTTGTTGACGACCTATCAGCTCCTAAAAGACATGACTGGTTATCAAACTTGTCGAGGAAAAATGCCGAACAAGACTCACAGTGCTTGCTGACCGAAAAGTGACTACTCACAGAAGTCATCCGGGTAGTTCGGGCTACCAGCCAAAAAGGAGGGAAGGAACAAGGAGAGTGGGGAATCCAACAGGCATCATAGGGATTGCCAATGTCATTCAGGATACTAGCCAATGAATGACTTGACATAAGATCCAAAGAAAATGCCTGGTAAAAGAAGACAAAGTAGAAAAGTGAATCATCCAAACATCATCCGAGAAGTAGGCGGTGATGGTTTAGAAAAAGGACAAACGAACACATCATCCGAGAAGCAGGCAGTGATGATTCGGAAACCAGGGAAACAAACACACCAACCGAGAGGCAGTCTGTTACAATCCAAGGGAGGACAACCAAACACATCATCCAAGAAGCAGGCGGTGATGGTTCAGAGATTGAAAAAGCGAACACGCCAACCGAGACGCAGTTGGTGATGGTCCAAAGGGAGGAAAACTAAACACATCATTCGAGAAGCAGGTAGTGATGGTTCGAATATCTGAAAAGTTGACATGCCAACCGAGAGGCAGTCGGTGATGGTCCAGAGGGAGGACAACCGAACACATCATCCGAGAAGCTGGCGGTGATGGTTCGGAAATCTGAAAAGCGAACATGCCAACCGAGAGGCAGTCAGTGACGGTTCAAAGGGAGGACAACCGAACACATCATCCGTGAAGCAGGCGATGATAGTTCAGGAATCAGAAAAGCGAACACGCCAATCATGAGGCAATTGGTGACGGTCCAGAGGGAGGACAACTGAACACATCATCCGAGAAGCAGGCGGTGATGGTTGGGAAATCCGAAAAGCGAATATGCCAACCGAGAGGCTGTCAGTGACGGTTCAAAGGGTGGACAATTGAACACATCATCCGAGAAGCAGGCAGTGACGGTTCAGAAAACCGAAAAGCGAACACGCCAAATGATAGGCAGTCAATGATAGTTCAAAGGGTGGACAACTAAACACATCATCTGAGAAGTAGGCGGTGAAGGTTCGGAAATCTGAAAAGCCAGCACGCCAACCGAGAGGCTATTGGTGACGGTCCAATGGGAGGACAACCGAACACATCATTAGAGAAACAGGCGGTGATGGTTCGAAAATCTGGAAATCAAATACGCCAACCGAGAGGCAATTAGTGACAGTTCAGAGGGAGGACAACCGAACACATCATCCGAGAGGCAAGCAGTGTTGGTTCGGAAATCAGAAAAGCGGACCAGCCAACCGAGAGGCAATTGACGACGGTCCAGAGGGAGGACAACCAAACACATCATCCGAGAAGCAGGCTGTGATGGTTCAGAAATCTGAAAAGCGAATGCGCCAACCGACAGGCAGTTAGTGACGGTCCATGGGGAGGATAACCGAACACATCATTCGAGAAGAAGGGGGTGGTGGTTTGGGAATCCAAAAAGCAAACACGCCAACCGAGAGGCAGTCGATGACGATCTAGAGGGAGGACAATCGAACACGTCATCTGAGAAGTAGGCGATGATGGTTCGAAAATCCGAATAGCTGACACGCCAACCAAGAGGTAGATAGTGATAATCCAAAGGGAGGACAATCGAACACATCATCCGAGAAGCAGGCGGTGATGGTTTGGAAATCCATGAAGTGAACACGCCAACCGAGAGGTCGTCGGTGACGGTCTAAAGGGAGGACAACCAAACACATCATCCGAGAACCAGGCGGCGATGGTTCAGAAATATGAAAAGCAGACATGCCAACCGAGAGGCTGTCGGTGATGGTCTAGAGGGAGGTCAACTGTACACATCATCCGAGAAGCAAGCGGTGATGGTTCGGAGATCTAAAAAGCGAAGATGACAACCGAGAGGTAGTCGGTGATGGTCCAAAGGGTGGAAAACTGAACACATCATCTGAGAAGCATGCGGTGATGGTTCAGAAATCGAAAAGTGAACACGCCAACCAAGAGGCAGTCAGCGACAGTCCAGAGGGAGGATTACCGAACACATCATCTAAGAAGCAGTCGATGATGGTTCGGAAATATGAAATGTGAACACGCCAAACGAGAGGCAGTCAGTGACAGTTCAGAGGGAGGACAATAGAACACATGATCCGAGAAGCAGTCGGTGATGGTTTGGAAATCCGAAAAGCGGATACACCAACCGAGATGTAGTCGATGACAGTCAAGAGGGAGGACAACCGTACGCATCATCCGAGAAGTAGGCGGTGATGGTTCGGAAATCCGAAAAGCAAACACGCCAGCCGAGAGGCAGTCGGTGACGGTTCAGAGGGAGGACAACCGAACACATCATCTGAGAAGCAGGCGGTGATGGTTCGGAAATCCGAAAAGCGAACATGCCAACCGAGAGGCAGTCGGTGACGGTTCAAAGGGAGGACAATCGAAAACGTCATCCGAGAAGCTGGCGATGATGGTTCGGATATCCGAAAAGTGAACACACCAACCGAGAGGTAGTCGATGACCGTCCAGACGGAGGACAATCAAACACATCATCTGAGAAGCTGGCGGTGATGGTTCGAAAATCTGAAAAGCAAACTTGCGAACTGAGAGGCAATCGGTGATGGTTTAGAGGGAGGACAACCAAACACATCATCTGAGAGGCATGTGGTGATGGTTCGGAAATTCGAAAAGCAGACCCACCAACCGAGAGGTAGTCGGTGACGGTCCAGAGGGACGACAACCAAACACATCATCCGAGAGGTAGGCGGTGATGGTTCGATAATCGAAGAAGCGAACACACCAACCGAGAGGCAGTCGGTGACGGTCTAGAGAGAGGGCTACCAAACACATCATCTGAGAAGTAGGCGGTGATGGTTGGAAAATCCGAAAAGCTGAAACGCCAGCCGAGAGGCTATCGACGATGGTCTAGAGGGAGGACAACCAAGCACATCATCTGAGAAGCAGGCGGTGATATTTCAGAGATCTAAAAAGCAAAGATGCCAACCGAGAGGCAGTCGGTGACTGTCCAGAGGGAGGATAACCGAACACATCACTTGAGAAGCAGGCGATCATGGTTTGGAAATCCAAAAAGCGAACATGCCAACCGAGAGGCAATCTGTGACGGTTCAGTGGGAGGACAACCTAACACATCATTCGAGAGGTAAGCCGTGATGGTTGGGAAATCCGAAAAGTGGACCCGACAATCGAGAGGCTGGTGGTGACGATCTAGAGGGAGGACAACGAAACACATCATTTGAGAAGCAGGCAGTGATGGTTCGGGAATCCGAAAAGCAAACACGTGAACCAAGAGGCAGTCAGTGACAGTCTAAAGGGAGGACAACCAAACACATCATCCGAGAAGCAAGCGTTGATGGTTCAGAAATCCGAAAAGCAAACATGCCACCGAGTGGCAGTTGGTGACGATTCAAAAGATGGACAATCGAACACGTCATCCGAGAAGCTAGTGATGATGGTTCGAAAATCTGAAAAGTGGACACGCCAACCGAGAGGCAGTCAGTGACAATCCAATGGGAGGACAACCCAACACATCATCCGAGAAGCAGGCAGTGATGGTTCGCAAATCCAAAAAGCAAACACACCAACTGAGAGGTAGTCGGTGACGGTTCAAAGGGAGGACAACCGAACACATCATCCGAGAAGTAGTCGATGATGGTTCGGAAATCCGAAAAGCGGACACTCCAACCGAAAGGACGTTGGTGACAGTCCAGAGGGAGGACAACCAAACACATCATCCGAGAAGTAGGCAGTGATGGTTCAAAAATCCGAAAAGCGGACACACCAACCAAGAGGCAGTTGGTGACGGTCCATGGGGAGGACAACCAAATATATCACCCGAGAAGCAGGCGGTGATGGTTCGGAAATTTGAAAAGTGAACATGCCAATCGAGAAGTAGTCGATGACTATCCAGTGGGAGGACAACCGAACACGTCATCCTTGAAGCAGGCGATGATGGTTCGGAAATCCGAAAGCAAACACACCAACCAAGAGGTACTTAGTGACAATCCAAAGGGAGGACAACCAAACACATCATCCGAGAAGTAGGAGATGATGGTTCGGAAATCCGAGTAGCGAACACGCCAACCATGAGGCAGTCAGTGACGGTCCAGAGGAAGGTCAACCGAACACATCATCCAAGAAGTAGGCAGTGATGGTTTAGAATTCCAAAAAGTGGACACGCTAACCGAGAGGCAGTTGGTGATGGTCTCGAGGGAGGACAACCGAGCACATCATCCGAGAAGAAGGCGGTGATGGTTTGGAGATCTGAAAAGCGAACAAGCCAGCCAAGAGGCAGTCGGTGACTATAACACCCTAGTGCTACACAACAGTACAATAACTACCCAAGAAAAGCTAAAGAAATTAAATAGTAGCATAAAATAAATAATGCTAAACACCCAGACATGTGTGCGGCAAATGTGGCTCGAAAAGATGCACCAGACTAGACTGCTCCTACACCTAAGCACCTGAAACAAGGGGACAAGAAAACACACACGTGAGTGACAGGAATGTCACCCAGTACGCGCCCCAAAAACAATGCTAACAGCCAAAGAAAACCATTGCTGAACAACAAACCATTTCCAAAACCACATGTTCAATTAGAAAACATGGAAAACAATGGTATTTCAAACTTTCTTTTCTTTTCTTTCAAAACCTCATGCTCTTTCATAAACCTTTATTCT
>JAMKQA010037313.1:0-14300 GCA_024699735.1 Posidonia australis | reverse complement strand
ACCAACAAAACTAAAATCCATTCACCAAGCATCAATATACAAAATCACAATAAATTCTAGGAAAGGAAATTTACCTAGATTTCATGCAATCCTAGCATTTTCTACCAATTCCATGCTCTCTATTGCAAGGAGTGGAGATGCGTACCTGAGAAATGCTTCCGACGATCCTCTACCGACTCCGGTGAACTCCGACGCAACCACAGCCAAAGCAACGGGTGACGAGGAGAAGTGCAGTATGGTGCAGCTTATAAAGCCTACACTTGGAGTAGCTGAAAACGTGCCCACCAGTGCGTCTCAACCACTGGCACACCACACAGCAACCAACAGCCAGCCACCACCAACGAGGCCAACTGCCAGCCTCAACAACCAGCGAGGCCAACTGCCAGCCTCAACCACCAGCCCACATGCAAGCGGGCCCCACAAGCACAGAGCCAAACCACGTACAGGAACACGCAAAAAGAAGCCAGCCCACGAGGCCCAAGCCGAAAAGCACAAAACCACACAATGGGCCTCGGAACAGTAACACTTGTCCAGGAAATAAAATTCATAAAATGTAAATAATTACAAAATGAATTTTACTGGTGTTACACGTCGTGAGTAGACATACCCTGTGTAATGAGAATAGAAAAGAGAAAAGAAATAGTGAGGTCCGTTGACTGGGACGGTGATATGTCCTACACAGGGACGTTCACCGTGACACTGTAGGGGATCAAGGTTGGTGCCTCCTTCTCTGATTGTGGCCAGGTCACCCCTGATCAAGGTGATACCAGAAAGGAGATTTGCAGATTTCAAATTTAGGTTTGGTTTGAGGCTAGGCTTGAGCTTGGTTTTGGTTTCTGAGTTTTAGTCAAATTCTAGCCAAGATAATCATAGTATTTTAGGATTAGTTCCAACTAGGTTATGTGTTTTTGCAAGATTTAAGATCTAAGATTTAGGCTGGAACCTAGTCTCAGAACAGTTTTCCAGAGATATTTAGAATAGATCATAGTTTTTAGAAAAGAAAGTAAGTTTTAAAATTGCATGATTTCCAAGATTTCTCTAAAAGAAGCTTTCTCAAGATTTCACTAGAATTTGATTATGACCCAAATTTGAGTTTTATAGAAAAGTTTTCGGAAAAGATAATAGAGTTTAAATTGGAAACAAAGAATTAGAGTCTTAGTCATTTTTCTGCTTTTGTTTTCTTTGAGGCGCATACTAGGTGACATAGATGTCACTCATGCGTTTCATTGGTTGATTTTTATCTCAGGTGCTATATTAGAGTGTAGTCTGTTTTCGATACTCGAGATTTGGGAGCTACTAGCCACACACAGGTCTGGGTAGTAGATAGTATTAAATTTATTTTAAATATTGCTCTTACTAATTTAGTAGACGTAGACTAAGATTTACTTGTCGTGGCACCCTATGACTGTGGGGCATTACACTGTGACTGTGGTACTACAGAGTCCGGCGTATGAGGGACTTGGATTATCCTTAGTGTCTGTGTTGATTGGGTTTGGAGTTGGAGTCCCTAAATGCTCGGGTACTAAGGAATGCCGTGATGACGTACCCCGTGTTGTAGGATATGATGATAAAATGATGCTACGGTTGGGGTAGTTGGACTCCTACACGGGGTAGCTCACCAGAATAGTTCAGTAGAGATGGGGTTGGAGCCTCACCAATTGCTTGTGGCTGGTCGAGCCCCTGTGGCCACGGATGACTCGATGGATTTTTATGCTATGTGTGTGCTAGGTTTTGAGCTAGAATCAACCTATGGTTTGGCTTGTAGTTTTGAGTCAGATTCTAGCTGTGGAGTGACTTGTGGTTTGATTTAGATTCCAGCCGTAGTTTGGTTGTGATTTTTAGCTATGACTTGACTTGTGTTTTCAGCTAGATTCTAGCTGAGGTTTAATTTTCCTGAATGTATAAAAGTGGTTTTCAAAGATGCATGAGATTTCAAAGAAAATAATAATTTGAAAAGACATGATTTGTAAAGTGGATTTCCCGTTGTTTGTACTTGGCTTCTACAGTTCTAGTATTTCTTCAGTTTATTTGTTTCTGTGCACCCTTTGTAGTTCTAGTGTTTACGGTCTTGGTTTTTGGTAGGCACATATTGGGTACCATTGATGTCCTCACTCGTGTACTATTTTTTTTTTTTACTTCCAAGTGCAATTGAAAAGTGCAGTTTAGTCTTAGTACACAGTTAGGATTCATGTAGCCACACACCACAGTTCAGGGTATAGGTAGATAATTGAAATTTTCATTATTAATGTTAGTTTTCATAATTAATTAGTTAATATAGATGTTTGGGTAGTGTTGATAGTAGTATATAACGTAATGGGGGCATTACATTATTGGTAATGATTTTTGCAAGGATGGAAAAGAACTATATGGATCCATGTTCATCAATAGCATTTGGCTGAAAAGACACCTTCTGGGAGATGTGGATGTTGATATGATGTGGACTGTCGATTTACTAGATCAATGACAAGATGTCGTTCAATCATAAGATCTCGTTCAACAAAGGATACAATAAACAAAGGATTTAGCCTAGACTACCCATGTGGTAAATAATTCATGGACACGATTGAATGACATCAACAAATACGAATAATACTAACTAGCTGTGCTTCCCCACGTGTATATGCAATGGCCTATCTAAGGATACAATAATGCTATAATTGAGAATGAATATTCCATTCACCCTTGGTGCTATATGACTTGTGATGATTAAACAGAGATGTGGATGGAATTTCGGGGGTGTATCTCTATTAGAACGAATACAATCTCTTTGGGTCTTGATTCTCTCACAAGGATTTGATAGTGCGTGGCTATGGATCTTTTAAAATCCCTCCTATGTGGCACTCAGAATCTTTAATGTGCCTCCTAAATTTAAATTCTCTCCTAAAATCATTTTCTCCTTCTCCAAAACGCTCCTCCTTTAACTATAGGTTTAGAGGTATTTATATAGGATTTTCAAGCATCATATCATGTTGGAATACTTGTAAGTCTAGTTTAAATTTAAAAGATTTAAAATAGAATATTTTTGGTCATCGCTGCATTAATAGCTAAGATTTTTCTGATATATTTGTTTCCTCAATGTAGAAAATCTATTAAAAATAATAAAATAATTTATTTAAGGTAGATATCAGTTAGAGTGGCAACAACCTTTAAACATCAATTTAGTCAGAATTTAATTTCCAAACTAATTTTTACGAACATTTAAACTATTTAGGACTTAATACCCAATTAAAAAAAATTCTTAATGAAAATTTATTTATAATGAATTTGCATTTTCAACCAAAGCTTACTTATTAAGCAAACTAAATTTAAAATAAATATCTTTTATAGTTTTGTTGAGGAGGCTATTTGGTTTTTGTGGATAATTTGGGATTAATTTAAATTCTTAACTATTTGGATATTTTGGATTATCTTCGTAATTTAATATTTGTAGACACCCCGATTTTGCAATCACTTGGCAGTAGGCTCCTCTAGAAGATGCTCTGGTTGCAACCACCACTCCTAAACCCTAACTCCATCAGAACCCTAAGCCCACTTAAGCCCACAAAAGCCCATTAGGCCCACACAAGCCCACTAAACCCACACTAGGCCCACACAAGCCCATCAACCCCACTAGACCCACACTAGGCTCATACAAGCCCACTAGGCCCACATGAGCCCACTTAAACTTAATCCAAGCAAAAATCATTAATTAAAAACTAATTTAAACAAAATCCACTTAAAAACATTTAAAATCCAAATTAATCAAGTGAAAACCCTAATTAAAGTTAAAATCAAATAAAACCTATTTTAAACCACTTTAATCCATTTAATTTCAAGGAAAACCTAATTTAAACTCAAAAAAAAACTCTAAAAAAGCCTTAAAGTTACTTACTTATGTTAAAAACTCTAATTCAAGCCAAAAACATTAATCAAAACCCAAAAAACCTAATTAAACTAAAAAATCCTTAATTAAAACCAAAAAACTTAATTTAAGCTAAAAACTTTAATTAAAATCCAAAAATCCTAAGAAACCCCTAAAATAATTAAATCCATAAAATCCCAATTTAAAACTAATTAATTAAGTCATAAAACCCTAAAATGATTAAAAAAACCTAAAAACTTTAAATCCCAAAAGAAATTAATTTAAAATCTCTTAATTCAATGCTATAAAACCCTAATTTTAAAAATAATTAAACTTCAAAATCACAAAATCAAAATTTAATTAAAATCAAAAAACTTAAAAAAAAATCAAAAAAAAAAAAAATCAAAAACTCAAAACAAAATCAAAAACTTGAAACAAAACCAAAAACTTTAAAATAAAACCAAAACCCTGAAACCTAAAACAAAAGAAAAAAAAAAACCAAAAGCCCAATTGCCAAGCCTACTCACAATCCAATACACTCATTACATGCTTTTAATCAAAAACTTAGGTAATAGAAAAATAAATGAATAGTTTTCTTCCTCCCCTCAACGAGACCCACTCTCCCCTTCTTCCCTAACTGCACCCACTCCTCTTCCCCATGAAGGCCAACTGCCAGCCAAGATCCCCCTCATGCCACCAATCCTTTAAAAGCCCTGAGAAACCACCAGCGGAGGGGGAGAATGTCGGAGGAGCACTCGCAGAGAAAATCAAAAGCCATCCCAGAAATTCCCCACAACCCAGAGCACCTCCAAGCTTTCCACACCACCCCGCCGCTACCTTGAGCCACAAGAACCATCGGGCTTGCGCCACCAGAGGGCCTACCGAAGACCACCGCCGTCGAGTTTCGCCAGGGGACAATGACTGCCATCCAGGTACTCCTTTCTCTTCCCTTTTAATTTCAGAAAGCTTTCAATAAGGTCCGTAGAGTCCACTTAGGTCCTTGGTCACGTCCTGCCAGAGATACGCCTCTTGGGAGTCGTCTTTTTCTTCTCCAGTGGTGGGTTCACCACCATCGGCGAGGCTCAAGCCTCCTGGTCCTGCAAAAGCCTCCCGCAGGCCTTCCCCCTCTTTAGCCCCTCCTCCTCCCTGAGCCTCGTTGCTTAGGGAAGGCTTCCTGGCCTCCGGTGGTCAGAGTCACCGCTGTCGTCGCCGTTGCTCCACCAACCGCTGTCACGTCGGAGCTCGCGACGAGGGAGGTACCCCAAGCTATGCCAAAGCCTCCCACGACTCCCTGAAGCATCGCCATGACGCCGTAGAGCTCCACAGCCCGTCGCGCCTACTCTGCAGCCACCGGAGCTCCACCCTCTCCGCTGCAACTCCTCGCCGTCGACGCAGGAGATGGGGGAAATGCTCCAGGCCACCTCGATCCATGCCAACGCTTCCTCAGAGCCCCGTCGTGACTCCCCAAAGCTCTCTGGGTTCTCGCTGCAACGTCCCCGCCACGAAACCGCTTCCAGGAGCTGCCACAGTCATCTTCTCCGACAATGGCTGCCGCACACCGGAGCTTGAGGTGCGGGAGGCCTCTTGGGCCTCCCTAGCACAGCCCCTCGCCGCGGGGGAGCTCGCCGTGGCTCCCCCTTGCTTCCCTAACCACCGTCGATGCCTTCCCGCTGCTGCACCGCCACTTGGAGCTCGTTGGAGTTGGCGCCGGCGATCTTCGAATAGAAGAGATTTAGGTTTTTTTTATTATTTTATTTTACTTTTTTAATAATTACATTTAGGTCCTCATTTTAATTACTGTTAGGTCCTTGGAATTACTTTCAGATCCTTTTTTATTGCATTCAGGTCAATTTTCATTACGTTTAGGTCCTTTCTTACATCTAGGTTCTTTTCTATTACTTTTAAGTCCTTTTTTATTACACTTAGGTCCTGTGATTTTATGTTTAAGCCCCTGGAAATTTAAATAAGTTTCATTTGTTTATTACTTGTGTAAATATTGCATGTTTTCTCCTATTTAAATGTTAATTTTCTTTTTAGTCCCATATATTTTTATTTCTTCACAGTAAGACCCATATATTCATGTTTACTTTGCAAATTAGTTTGAAAATTTACTTAATGACCCCTAACTTTGCATATTTTAAAAATTACATTGTGAATATTGTATAGTTTGCCCTATTAAAGTTTTAATTACATTTCAGTCCTATTCATGCATGTTTTATCACACTTATACCCCTAAGATCATTTTTTTCTTTGCATTCAAGTCCTGAACTTTTGCATTTTGACCCCTAGAGTTTTTGAAAAGAGATTCTTTGTACAATTTGCATTTTAAAACTTATAAATATCCATAATTACACTGAGAATGTAAAAAACTTGATTTTTATCACATTTTTGTCTTGAAATTTTGCAAATCAGCCCCTAAACTTAACCAATAATTTTTTTTGAATAGGAAAATTTACATCTGAGTCCCTGAAATTTTTTTTAATCATTAATGAAAGTTTTTATTACATTTTTCACATATTTCATATTAATTGATCACATGTACATATAAAATCACCATTTGAATAAGGTTTCAATCAAAAAACCCTGTTTTCAATGTAAATGAACATCTAGTTACATATTTTTGTCATATTTACACCTTAAGTGGAAATTTTACACAATAGACCTTAGGTTTTCAAGAAATTACAAAAATATACTTTTTAGTCATGTTACATCACATGGCCACATTTTCATTAACTTCTCCATCCTGGCATCCAAATAGACCTTTTTAAACACTTTTTAATCATAAATTTTTTCTTTCTATGAATTTTGCAAATTAGACTCTGAGTTTTCAGGGAATTATCTAAGTATAATTCTTGCATCCCGGTGTCATGTTTTCCTTTGATCCATCACTTGTACACTAGGGCAAAAGTTTTTGAATGACTTTTAATCCAGATTTTCATCCTTTCTGTGAATTTTGCATTTTAGTCCCTGTACTTATCCTTTATTGTTTTTACATTGTTTTATTGTTTCATGACCTTTTTTTTGCACGTTTTCTTCTTTCTTGACATTTGTTTTCATACATCTAGGCATTCCTTAGACCATGCATTATCCCCATGCATACATTTATCACTTTCGACCACTGAAATGACTGAATCGCCCCTTAGTCATCAATTCATGCACATTCATGTCTGTTATTGAACCAAGTCATGCACAACCCTTGTTCACAGCATTCCTTAGTGAATTTTACCCATTTAGGTACATTTCCATGCATTTTTGCACAGTTTTGCTGTATTTGCACTTTAGTCCCTCCTTTTTGGATAAGTCTACATTTCATGCATTCTTCTGTGGTTTTTTTCTCTCGTCTGTTTTCAAGTTCGTTCATTTGATATTCGATTTGACTATCTTTATTCCATGTTTTCATATTTTCCCGATTTGATTTGGATTTCATTGCCCGAGAGCGTACATTAACAGGCCTGAGGGCCGACATTTGACCCTATCACGGATTATTTTTTTTCCTTTTTTTGATTTTCACGAATTTTTCCAAGATTCCTATGACTTGGGTTGACCCCACTTTCCCTCCTTTTGACCTCGGTATGGTGTTTTGGACAATTCTCTACACAAACATCGTCATTTTATGTGAATCTCTTCGCATGTCACAGTTTTCCTGTTTTATGTGGACTTCTTTGCAGTTTTCCCACTTTGATTTCAGTGATGTTTTCTTAGATTCTAACGACTTGAGTTAGTTGCATTTTCGATATTCGTGAGACTTGTATGATTTTTCGAGCCTTTTTCCTCTAGAAACTACGTCATTTCATGTGGTTTTCTTTGTTGTGTCATACTTTGTGATTTCATCATTTCCCGAGGATTTCTTCGTAGTTTTCGCGTACACTCTCATAATTGTCATAAAATAATAGTCATTGTAAAACTACTCTCTACTTTCATCTAATATATCAAAGGAACATTCCTATCACCCCCTTAGTTCATATGCATGCTGCTAGTAAGGATTTTGCATGGCAGGGATTTGTTGGGGGTGATGGATGCAAAGTCAATGTTGAGACATCAAAGGGGAAGATTTCTTTTTCTACCTAACCACTAGAATAGTTTTTTTGTTTTTCTTACAAGACTTTGGAGCTTTCCGCACTGGACATGACCTACACAAGATTTGCAAGCCCTAAGCACGTACTGTTAAATCGATTCAAAAGAAAGGTACCCAATGGACAGCTAAATAGACAATGTCAATTATCTAGAAATACATGCATACCTCACTTATGCCGACCTTGATTTGTAAACTAAATCCAAGTCATATGTGGGAAAAGAAAGAAGAAAACTTAAACTCGTTCAGACTGTCATCTGGAATTCAGTTCTTGTCAAGTTAAAGTAGCAGTGGAATTCATTGAATTTAAAATCACAAAAGATCCACTTGTTTCTTGCCAAGACAAAGGTACAAGGGATTGACTTGAAGTTCATTACATTAACTCCACTTTAACAAAATCCCATTTTCCATTACCTTCTGGTAACATGCATATACTGAAAAGTCATTAGTACTTATATTAATAGTCATTAATACTCTTACCAAGATAACCCTAACACTATTCTTTACCAAGAATAAATTCTTCTATTTCTACTTCCCTCCCCTTCCTCTTGGTATCTCTCGATCCCACTCCACCCATTGGTGAACCTCTTGTCCCTTCACTCTTTTCTTGTCATACAGGAAGTTCCATCGCATCCAACCATCTACCTCCGAGACCACTCTAGTACTGCCTTGCCATGACCCATGTCCAAGCTAGCTCACTTAGCTTGACCCATTATCTATGACTGTAGCCCATGATTTACTTAAATCAAAGTCATTCTATAATTTTCACTCCTCACTTCTCACTAAGCGATGTGGAACTATACTTATCAATGGGGTTATCATATTTTCCCTCACTTAAACTTTTGATGTCTTGTCAAGGTCCAAGCTAGGATCACTAGATAGTGTAGGTACTCTAATTTCTCTACAGTTTTGGCTGACTATCTGCTTTGATACTATTTTTCATAACCCACTAAATTGACATAAAAACACCATCATTTTCAACAAATCTGTATATCTAGATAAACCCCAACATTTGGATGCCAAACCACATTAATTTCATATTTTATAACTCACAATTTAATGGCTACAAAGTTGAATTCGAAAATCAAAAAACACGAAATAGACACAAAATGATGAAGATCGAAACAAATCAATACTCATTGCCTAAGCATGCTCTCTAAGACTTCCTCAATGAGCTTTTGATCTTGATCTAGCATTGATCTCAGTTGTGTGTGTTCAATGGCATTATCTTTAATTTCAGTTTGGTGTAAGATTGAATTTTGGAGAAGTGTAGGAGCTACATGGTTGTTGCTGCATTCGATCTAGCCTCGTATGCTAGGTATGTGCTTTATTGAGAGCATTGTTTTCGAGGTTAGATTTTGTTGGAATGTGATGACCCTAATTGTTAATTTGTATAGTCCCACATCGCTTAATAAGAAGTGATGAGTGGGGACTACATAGTCATGAGCCCATACCCTGATTGTTTATTTTTGAGGTTATCTTTTGATTAGGTTTTTGCATAGCAGGGATTTGTTGGGGGTGATGGATATGAAGTCAACATTGAGACATCGAAGGAGAAGATTTCTTTCTTTACCTAACCACTATAATAGCTTCATTCTTTTTTTTACAATACTTTTAGCTTTATGCACTAGACATGATCTACACAAGATTGACAGACCTTAAGCACGTACTATTGATTTATTTGTAAACCTTCTCAATCAATGATGTCAATTATCTAGAACTACAAGGCCAAGGGTAGGTAGTTCTATATAGCCATGAGCCTATACTAGAGCACCTTATGGCTTAAGTATTTTTCCTGTGGTATCGAAATGAGAGGGATCTGGTTTGAGTAGGTCACAGACTACGGGCACGGATTGCATGGTCTCACTTAATGAGAGTGTGTGGTCTAACTTAATCAAAAATATCACCTTCCTTTATCAATCACACATCCAAAATGAACCAAAATAAGATACTAATCTCTAGACAAAACCTCCTCTAATTGGTCACCAAACAACAAGCTGGTCGCCACCAAACGACCAAGTGACCACACATATGTAGTTATGAAATGATCGAGCGACCACACACAATTTACTACCGAACGACCAAGTGAGCACACACAAGTCACTACCAAACAACCGAGCAACCACATGTAAGACTCAGGTGTGCGACTAAAATGCCCCAACCAAACTTGCCACTAAAACATGAAAGCAAAATGAATGAGAGACATGCAAGTCCATGGTTACAATGTTACAATATAGCCTCCACTCATCACTTCTCACTAATCGATGTGGGACTATACACATCAACGGGGTCATCAAATTTTCTCCAACTTAAACACTTGACGTCCTTGTCATAGTCCAAGCTAGGATCACTAGGTGGTGTAGGTACTCACATTTCCACACATTTTCAGCTAGCTATCTACTCTTATACCACTTGTCATGACACACCAAATCAACATAAAAACACCATCATTTGTAACAAATCTATATATCTAGATAACCCCCAACAGTTGGATGCCAAACCACATTAATTTCATAATTTATAACTTGCAATTTAAGGGCTACAAAGTCGAATTCAAAAATCAAAAAGCACAAAATAGACAAAAAATGATGGAGATTGAAGCAAATAACTACTCAATGCCTAAGCATGCTCTCTAAAACTTCCTCAAAGAGCTTTTGATCTAGATCTGGCATTTATATCGGCTATGTGCGTTCAACGAGGTTATCATTTTAGTTTGGTTCAAGATAGGAGTTCGGGGAAGCATTGGAGTTGTAAGGTTGTGGCCGCATTTGATCTAGCCTTGAACACTAGGTATGTGCTTTTTTGAGAGCATTGTTTCTAGGGGTAGAGCATGAAAGAATGTGATGACCCTAATGGCTTGTATAATCCCACATTGCTTAACGAAAAGTGATGAATGGTGGATATATAGCCATGAGCCTATACTAGAGTACCTTACGGCTTAGGTGTTTTTTAGATGGTATGCAAATGAGAGGGCTCTGGTTTAAATAGGTCATAGGCTACAACCATGGAATTGTGGGTCGAACAAGTAGTATCAAAGCCAATAGTAAGTCAAAAGTGTGGGAAAATGAGAGTAGCTACACTGCCTAGTGATCCTAGTTTGGATCTCGATAAGGACATCAAGAGTTTAAGTAATAGAGAATGTGATGACTCCACTGGTGTGTATCGTCCTACAACGCTTAGTGTGAAGTGCTAAGTGGGTCTTTATAGCCATGAGCCTATATTAAAATACCATACGACTTAGGTGTCTTTTAGGTGGTATGGAAATGAGAGGGCCTTGGTTTAAGTAAGTCACTGGCTACGAGCATGGATTTTCGGTTGAACAATTGGTATTTGAGTAGATAGCCAATCGGAAGTGTGGGAAAATAAGAGTACCTATGCCACTTGATGATCCTAGTTTGGACCATAATATGGACGTCATGAGTATAAGTAGTGGAGAATGTGATGACTCCACTGGTGTGTATAACCCACATCACTTAGTGCAAAGTGCTAAGTGGGGCTATATAACCATGAGCAAACATTAGAGTATCTTATGGCTTAAGTGTTTTTCTTGTGGTATCGAAATGGAATGGCATTGATTTACGCTGGTCAAGGGCTACAATTAGTTATTGTGGGCCATCTAGCTATGAAAGTGATTCATCGACTACTTTCACATGTTGAGGAAGAACGAGAGGTACAAGAGGCCCTCCGTATATCTAAGTGGGAGGAGATGGCTCAACAGATCTAGAAGGCCCTTGACTTTGTTGAGAAGGTGGAGATGGACATGGCCCAAGATGATAAGAGGCAGATGAGCTTTCTACCCTAGTAGAGAATCGACCTGTCCAATTGGAAATTGCCACAAGATTGATGGAGAAACTAAGGACATGGGTTAAGGAACTTATGGTGGCAAAGGAGATGGTTGTCAAGGAGTCAAAGACAGCAATAAGCTAGGCAAAGCAACACCTTTAAAAGGCTAACCATAGGGCCACAAGCACCAAGTAGAAAGCCACTACAACCAAAAACGACATTCATGTTGGACTTTACAACATCATCAACATCAGGCTAAGAAAGGCCCACAACATTGTATCTGATCAATACCTAAACCTTGAGGTTTGGACCATTCTGGCCTACCTTATTTTGGAGATGGTCGAGGGGGATGACAAGAAGAAGGAGAGCAAGGGACAATGAAAACCCTACCACCTATGATACGACTAAACGTCTCAACAACAATGTGGGGGAGGGGGGCAGGACAACCTAGGCTTGCCCATTATTTTCTTTTATCTTTTATAGTAATGACCATAAGGCCTTGCTACTCAGACAATTATATTCTACTTTTATTGTATTAGCCATAAGGCCATACCATATGAACACTTGTATGTTGTTTAATTTACTCTCCTATGTTTACCATTATGCTACATGTTCGGAGACTTTTGGGGACAACGCTCTTCCCAACGAGATGGACTGGGAGTCTATGCACTTACCTGGGCTACATGAAATCAGGGCAAGTTTACATGACCTATTCACCTATCGGGCATATCTCTTGTACGGAATTTGTCGAACATGGGTCTTTATCTAGTGCTCAGAGCTTTTCAAGCATGGGCTTCTTCTTCAAGGAATGGACATGGGTCCATGCACTTGGTAGGGACTTCGTGAGCTTGGTCGATAAGTGTTTGTGACCATTTTGACTATTGAGTGTATCCTTGATGTGGACAAGAACTTTCATCTAGCATGTTTGCTACAAGTTCATTTTTAGTACTTCCTTTCATGCTAGTCGATTGACAATATCCAAGAGTACACTGAACTTAACCATTGAGTACCAGCCAGGTGTCGGACAACCTGCCAGGTGGATAAGAAGGTAACTAAAGACCATAATGCACGTAGGAATAGTAGAATTGGTACATTGCATCGTAGAGGCCATCCACATCATATATGTAACGACCCTCAAGTCGTTATCACTAAATATAGCTACGAATTTCCATTTAATTATTTTTATTTTTATTAATAGCCAACAATTACACTAATAAAGTAGCTAAGGCTAAGTACTCTTAACAGTAAAATAAATCTACTAAACAACAAAAATAAACTGAATTAAACACTTACTGGATCCCTGATATGTGATGACGTGACTCTCCTATGTGCACTAGCAACCTACAACTACTATCCTACACTCGACAAAACACATAAAAAAAGCACACGTAAGTGACCACTCAAACGATCACCTAGCACACACCCCCACCTAACAACTCGACGCACCACGTCGAGGAAATAAGCGTACCAACACCACAAGCAAACAAGCACAGGCACCTCTCCTAGATGCCACAACACCAAACCTTAGCAGCTCACCACTGCCTGTAGGCAACAAAACTCAAACCATGCCTTTAAAACTGTTCTTTTCCTTTCCTTTTCAAAACCATGTGCATGCTCTTTCAAAAAATTTTATACACACTCGAGATGGCCATTCTTGCCAAATCAAGCCCAAAAGCCACATTAAAACATAACTACAGAGTCCCTGCTCTGCGCAACATGATCCCCTCAGGACCCAAGCACAACACCAAGTCACGGAGCCTCTACTCCAAACCATGGAGCCACTACTCCCAAAACAATGGAGCCACTACTTTCAAAACACTATGCCTCAACTAGTGCCAAAATCATGGCCTCCTCTAGGCCCAAAGCTTGATTTCTTGAACTAAGATTCCACACAAACCACAAGCACAAATAGTGTGTCGAACTACCCATCACCAAGTAGACAACACTGACCACACGCAGTCCACAGAAGCACAACCAATGGTGTTTGCACTACTACGGTGAAGCCATCCTGTGTAGGAGCAGTCACTGTCCTGCAATTCTCCCTCCTAGAGAACCTCAACGAAGTCAACCCCTCCTAGGAAGGTGGTCCGGTCTCTACGGATGCAACCAACTACAAGGCATGTATCCCACCCGCAGTGGTCCTCACAGGGTACGCCTCCTCGCGATGCCCTTAACATAGTGCTCTTAACTACTTAGGGCTCCTCTCCCCTGAGCTCAGCCAACACCCACAAGTCTAGGTACTTAAACTATACGACATATTATGGAGCTATCTAGAGGTTTCATACTTAAACTGTACTTAACACAGTGCTCTTAACTACTCTGTCCTCCATTTACCTGCTCATATGTGTGGAAAAACTCCTTGTTTGGAGTGATATGATGAGAAGCACCAGAGTCTAATATCCAGCTTTGTTCTGAATATGCACTGCAAGATACTGTGAGTGAGAAATCACAGTCTGATGCTGAATCTTCCTTTTCAAGCACGGCAGCATTTCCCTTGGATTTCAACTTTGGGCAATTTGCTTTCCAATGCCCCTTCTCCTTGCAGTAGTTGCAAGTATCCTTGGAATACCTCCCTCTGGATTTGCTCCTACCCCTGAATTTACT
>JAMKQA010037312.1:0-11228 GCA_024699735.1 Posidonia australis | reverse complement strand
GGCTCAAATAGGCTTGCATGAAGTCAAATAGGCTTGAAATGGTGTAGTGGGCCCAAATGGGCTCAATCAGGGTTTAGTGGGCCTAAGTGGGCCTTCATGGGCCCAATTGGGTTTCCATGAACCAAATGGCCTAGGTTAAGGGGTTTGAGTGCCCAAATGGGCTCAACCAAGGTTCAAGCTCAGCCACTAGATCCTCATCCTGCAAAATTGGAAATAACTGGGGTGTCTACAGTTTGACTGGAAGATGTTTTCGTTACGGCCTCTGTGGGCATTCAAAGAGGTTTTGTAGTTATTCTGGTTTTTATTTTAAATGCAAATCTCCCTCAATAGCAACATGCAAATTTTTTTAGGTCTCTCTAGCCTCCATTACTCCTCCTTCCTTTAACATGACTAGCCTTTCTCCTCACAACCCTACCATCCTACCCTCTTCTGAGGCTGTGTGATCTTTTCTAGGCTCTGTCATGTAGCGCCCTAGTAACATCACACACCTCACATCTCACAAAATCGATGTTGGAAAAGCACCTTCATAATAACTAGCCTAGCACCACTGGTGTTGTGGTGCAAGACTTCTCTCTAAGAAAATTTCTTTTAAAATTTCCTTCTCCTACTGTTAGAAATGAGGCTCTCCATATGTATGGGTCTTCTTTACAAATGCTTTCTGCCTCCTACATTCCCTGATTTGTCAATTCTAACGTAGTGTTTACTTTGAGGGAGGAGGAGGTCTGGATTCGATTAGAGGGGATTCCACACCATCTCTGGAAGGTGAATATTTTCCACCATATGATCTCAGAGTTTGCTGATATATTAGAGGTTGATTATTCTATTGATTGAACCAAATTCCTTAGGTATGCGAGGATTAGGATAAGAGTTCACCCAGGTAAGGATATTCCTGACACTAGGTTTTTTGCTTTTAGTAAAATTATATACCCGAATAAGTATAAGCGCAGTTGGGATATCTGTCCACCCTCCTCCTTTACTCCCCCTCCCTTCCTACATGGCCTAAAAACCCCACTCCAGTCTCAACGGACAATAGAGGGTTGAACTCTATTCGAAAATCCTTCAAAAACAATAAAGGTTGGAGAGGGGACAAGGGTGGGAAAGTACCCAGGACTGGAAAAAATGTTTGCACTAGATCTTCTACTCCTATTCTGCAAACCCAAACTCTTGCAACCCCTAGCTCTATAGGTTTACTCCTTACCCCCACCCCACCTTCTTCAGGGGGTATTTACAGTTCTTCACCTTCTTTATCCACTGAGTTGCCACCTTCAAACCTTCCTCATCCTGTGGACAAGTTGGCAGTGAATGAAACAACCAAGTCTGTGGAAGCTGAGATAAAAGTAAGGAACATCTCCATGGCAAAATTTTAAAAAGTAATTGTTGTATTTGACTACCTGGAAAAGGATGATTTGGGTCTCACTAGTGAAGAGATGCCTAGCGCTCACCCTTCAACCCCTATTCATGCTCCAAGTAACACTTACATTAATTTTCTAGAAATTATTACCCAGCAAGATGATTTTTTTGTGAATGAGTTTGCATCTTCATTTACTAAATCCCTTGCATGTTCAAATGATGATGTAGATTTTAATAATTTACTGAATGACTTTCTTATATGGAATCTTATGACCAATTTCAAACTTTTTGTGGTAAAATTGGTATAACTCTAAATTCCATGGAAGACACAAAGATGTTTTTTAACTCAGTAAGAAGAGATCAGGATTTATCACTTGTTAATCTTGATGATAATTCTAAATTGATTGAGAACTTTGCTTCTCTTCATTTATCCTCATATGCTTAATGATTACTGCGGCCTGGAATATTAGAGGGTTGGGGAATAGTGGAAAGAAAAGGACTATTCGTAATCTGATTAGATCAAATAAAAGTGATATTATCATACTTAGTGAAACAAAGAAGGAATCATTCTCCCCCAGCCTGCTTAAATCCCTAGGGGGAGGTAGAATTAATAAATGGTCACATCTCTCGTCACAAGGTGTTTCAAGAGGTATACTCATAGGTTGGGATGATAGAAGTTATGAAATATGCACCACTTTACCTGTCGCTTATAGTCCTTCTATAAAACTTAAAAATTGTATTGATGAATTAGAATGGTAGCTCACAAGGGTGTATGGACTTTGTGACTCTAGATTAAAACATTATTTCCTTGAAGAATTGGGTATCTTTAGTAAAAAGGTTATTAATAACTAGGTCATTGGTGGAGACTTCAATTTGATTAGATATTCTCATGAACATTCTTCTAGGTATGGTATTTCCTCTTCAATGATAAATTTTAACGGTTTCATTGAGAATAACTTATTATTGGATTTATCTTCAAATAATTGCATATATACTTGGTCTAATTTTCAATTATAACCAATCATGGTAAAATTGGACTGATTTCTTATTTCTATAGATTGGTCGGTTAAATATCCTAATTCTTTTTATGTTGGGAAGGCTAGGGTGATATCGGATTATATCCTCATAATACTTGATACATCTCTAGTAAATTGGGAGCCTTCTCCATTCAGATTTTATAAGTCTTGGTTTTACATTGATGGATTTGATAGGTTTATTGAGGACTGTTGGCATACATCTACTTCTATAAGTCCTTCCACATCTCCCATTTCTATTTTCGCCCACAGACTCAAGCTTTAAAAAAAACAGATTAAGAGTTGGATCGGTCCAATTAGGGAGGAGAGAAAAAACAGACTAAAATATATTAAGACCCAAATAGCACATATTGACTCTTTAGCTGAAACTTTTGTGATTCTTGAAGACATACGGAATTTAAAGAGAAAGCTTAGAGCAGAACATCATCATTTACTTCAAGAATAAGAGGTTTATTGGAAACAAAAATCTAGAATTCAATGGCTTAAAGAAGGAGATTTAAATATGACATTCTTTCATAATATGGTTAAGTACCGTAGGAGAATTAATACCATTACTCTCCTTAGAGTGAATGATAAAATGCTAACATCTCTCATTCCAATATGTAAAGAGATAGAAAGGCATTTTACTTGGCTATTCAACAAGTCTAGGAGGCTTATTGTATCCCTAAATTGGGATCTTTTATTACCTAGGAAAATTTTGAATTCAGAAGTGCTTGAGGGAGATTTCTCAATTAAAGAGATTAAGAAAAATGTTTTTGACTTACCTGGAGAGAAAGCTCTTGGACCTGATGGCTTCCCCTTAATATTCTTTCAACACTTTTGGGAAATTATCAAATTTGATGTTCTTGAGATATTTCAAAAGTTATATCTCTCTACAGATCCTAATTATTTATCACCCATTAATCAGACCTTCATTTCATGGATTTCTAAGAAGGAAGTGCTCAATGTATTAAAGATGCTATGCCAATTAGCCTAGTAAATAGTATGTACAAAATAATCACTAAAACTCTTGCATCTAGATTCACTCCCATCCTTAATAACATCATTGTTCTTAATGTGCGTTCCTTTCATGAAGATACATAAGAGATTGTTTTCTAGTAGCTCAGGAAATCTTATACTATATGAAAGTAGCTAACATTCCCAACTACATCTTAAAATTAAACTTTGAAAAAGCATTTGACAATGTCAATTGGGATTTTTTGTTAGAATCTTTCAATGGATTAAGTTGTAGACCCAAATGGATATCTTGGATTAATATGTATATCAGTACTGCTAGATTTTTTGTTCTGATTAATGGATCCCCTAAAGGATATTTTGGAGCAGCAAATGGACTAAGATAGGGGAATCCTCTCTCTTTTCTCTTTTTTATCGTGGTCATCCACATTTTAAATCGTATGTTAGTCCTTGCATCAAATAATAATCTCATCTCTGGGATTTAATTCCCTCATGGGGGTCCTATTGTGCTAAATATACAATATGTGGATGATACCATCTTATTTCTTGCTGTTAATGAGGAAAATATGATCAATATAAAAAGAATATTATGTTGCTTCCAATCTTGTTCTAGACTCAAAATTAACTTCTACAAGTCCTCCCTTACTGGTATTGGTGTACCAGAACATTCAGTTACTTGATCTTGTCAAATTCTTGGGTGTGGAGTCGTTGAATTACCAATTACATATCTTGGGCTTCCTTTGCACTATAGAAATGCTACTTCTAAGGATTGGACTCCAGTAATAAAGAAAAATTTGAATAAACTATCACTTTGGAAAGCAAAATACTTATCCCTAGGAGGTCGATTGACTCTAGTAAACTAAGTTCTCTCTGCTATTCCTACATACTACCTATCGATGCTTTACTTTCCTATTAAGGTAGAAAAGGAAATTAATAGACTTAGATGCAGATTTCTTTGGAAATCATTTTCAACATCAAATAATGGTTACCATTTAACTAAATGGGCTTGTCTATATCGACTAAAAGCTCCAAAGGCTTGGAGGATTATAAATCTGAGAAACTTCAGTATTGCACTTAAAAATAAATTGTTACGGCAATTACTTTCTGGTTCTTTTAATTTGATATGGAAAGACTTATTAAAGGCAAGATACTTCTCTATAGCTTGGTCTGGTGCAATATTAAATTCCTTTGTAGATAGATGCTCTCCTTATGGCAAGACATCAAAGTTTGTTTTAATATTATAAACTGCTTCTCTTCTTTCCAAGTCAATAATGGAGATAGTGTAATATTCTGAGAAAATAAATGGTGGAATGGAGAAAAACTTAAAACCAGATTTCCTGACTTATACGAATCTGCAAAATATAAGAAAGCATCAGTTAGGAAAACTTTGGACTTATACAGAAATGATTTTGATAATTTATTTCATAGCTAGTGTACTGCATGGTAATATCTTTCATATTTAACGTCAAGCAGCTGAATTACTGAATGATATAACTTTAATGCCTAGTATGGACAATTTGATTTCGACACCAGCTCCTGATAAAAATTTTACAATAAATTCTTGTTATAAGGTGTTAAATGATGGAAGGCTTAGATTCTCACTATTTTCGAAAATTTGGAAATGTTGGGTGTCTTTAAAGATAAAACCATTTTTATGACTAGCACTCTTCAATAAAATTCTTACCACGGATAATTTGTGTAAGAGAGGTGGAGGGGTTTTGATATATGTGTTTTTTACCATTTGTATTGTGAAACAATATCTCATCTATTTATACACACTGTTCTTTTACAAAAGTTATTTGGAACTTCTTTACAACCTCCTCCATATATCCTGGAATATTTTAAATGGAGGATCTATTCAACTTCCCACCTACTCTGAAATTTAATCTTTATATGTTTGGATGGTATATATTGATTCAAGCAGTATTTTAGATAATTTGGAAAGAACGTAACAATAGAATTTTCATATGGAACAATAAATCTTTTAGTTCGATTATTAATGATATTACTTCTCTAATACATTTCTGGATAGAAAATTTGGATTCAGGTTTTGAAAAGGAAGAAATCCTACATTCAATCAAAAGTATGCAACATTCTTGGGACATGGAACAGGCTCATACAACGGTCTAAGATATTTCTTCCTCTATACAGATTGCTAGACATCCTCTGCCTCCTTCATTAAATTTGAACCCTTATATGTCAAGTTCTGCAGGGGATCATGTTGTTAAGTGATTAATGACCTATTAATCACTAGTATTACGTATTTTTTGTGGACTTAGTATTGTTATTTTGTGAGAACATTGGTATCATATCCTTTGTTTTTTTATTGGGATATTAGGATCCCCGATGGTATGTATTATTGGACATCTCTTTAACTTCTTCGTGGTGGTTTTCATAACCAAGAAGATATAAATAATAGTAGATTTATCAATTCCAAAAAAAACCTCAAGTTTGCCCCTCTTTTGACTACAATTCTTGGAATTAGATTTCTTCCTTTCTACATTATATCTCATTTTTCGCTTAGAATATCAAGTTTGCCCCCCTTTTGACCGTAGTTCTCAAGTCCATTTTATAGAATTTTTTAAGACAAAATTCACTTAGTTTTCCATTTTAAATCAAATTTGAACTCAATTTAAAATCAAATTTAAGCTTTTAAAATAAAGAAAAACTAATGCAAATGTTGGTAGGACAAGCGACTACCTTGGAATATTCCAAGATCATTGTTGTTATTGTTGAGGTAGTGAAAAAAATTAAATATTTGAATTTTAACGTAGTTACATGTTCATGCAATAATCGACTTTTAAAAATTGATAATTTTGATTTTACTCCAAAGTTCATTTCATTTGAACTTAATATCATTTTCAAAATTAAATTCTCATTTTAACACATTTGGCTACATGAAAAAAAAAATTTATATTTATAATTTCTTATCTAAATAAACTAAATTTAAAAATTAATTATGACATATGGATTTAAAAATATAAACTAAGTTTTGATTGCTTAAAGATATTTCCGAATTTAATTTCAATTAATCTTACTCTCAATTGTAAAATTCAAAGATAGATATAATAATAGATAATAAATATAATTCAAATTTTAAATAGGACTTTGAGATCAAAGATAGATTTAAAATATCAATTTATAATAGATCAGATTTAGAATTTGGATTGAATTAAAAATGGCTGCATCAAAGATATGTATTTAAAAATATATTTAACGGCTTTCTTAATATCCAACATTTGAAACTAGTTAAGTAATTCTTAAAAATATAGAAAAATCCAGACATTTATTCAAAATACAAGTGGAATTACCAACCCAAAAGAGAGGCAATTAACATCAACATATAAAACATTAATGGACTATGAAATAAAACATATAATAATAATACTAATAACAACAACAACAACAACAAATATAAAATGAATATAGATCCTATTCATGATTTTCTTATTTATTTTAACAATATGAATATAGATTCTGTTCACTTAAGATATCCATCTTTTTTTTTGAAGTTGGGTAATTATAAAATCCATACCTACATTGATGGTGGAGCTAGAGCAAAGTGGCTGGTGGCTGGTGGCTGGGTCAGGGTAGGTATTGAAAGCATAGGTCGACTTAATAATATTGAATGGACTGGTGAATTTTATCACACTCTTCAATCAGATGCTCTTGCTTTTTTGGAATTAACACTACATGTAACTGGTGTTGGTGGCCTCTTAGAAGGTTCCAGTCTTACTGTTACCGTTGTTGAGAAAAAGAAAGGAGTGGGAATATCGATATCCCTGGAATCGGCAGCTAGTTGAATTCCCAGTGCACCAACCATTCCTTCGGGCTTTCTGAGGTGCTGAGAGAAATTCTTGGAGCCAGGCTGCATGCCAGTTTCATACGACGTGGTGGAGTGGCCCAAGATCCATCTATATATGTTGTTGAATTGACCATTAAAAAAAACTGAAGTAATCCTGTTGCTCGGAAATATTCTCCAACCCTACCAAAAATTACTATTTTTGGTTGATTTGAGCCAACTCTATTTTTTAGTAGCCTGTGACGACTTGGTCAAGTTGAAGCCTCTTCGTGGTTTTATTTGAAGTAGAAAATTCGAATCTGGCATAGTGACATGACATCGTCCATGAACATTAATAAAAAAAGACATCTATTCATTAATAAGACGACGAGGACCATATATCCGTACCCCGTCAACTAACCGAGACATGAAATTCGTGTAAATTTTAAAGCCTGAAAGAATTATTTAATTGCAAGACATTCCCAACATGTGACATGTCCCCTGGCCCTGATCTCCACCACCTCAGAGAAAAGGCCAAAAAAAAAAAAACTCTACGTGGATCCAGTGGTGAACTTGTCCAAGTTACGAGTACCATGAATCCTATTAGATTGGATCCCTCCAACGGTCCACTTCGAATCCAACGGTTGGGGTTAGAGGTTAGAAGAGTCACGGGGTTGAGGTCCCCACTCCCGATTTCTGATAGAAGAAGACGTTAAATGGTATGGTACACGAAATTTGTGTGTCTTATAAAATTGGACACGAGATAAAGAAGTCTGGTCGGTATTCATAAAGACATGTCAAAATCAAAATTTATTCCATCAAGAAAAAATCAAAATTGAGCATGAGACTATTAAATGAAGAATCAATCCATGAATTCTGTCGTCTGTCGTGTCAAGAACTTTTGAGTCGACCTGTTCGGAAAAATAAAAAGAACTTTTGAATCTGGCCATATGAAAAATCCCTTCCGGAAATATTTGCTACAACGAAAAGTTAGAGAGGGTGGTGCACTGGTGCTCCACAGGAGAACTGATTTGCTACAACGAGCATTGAGATTTCTGTGATTCTAAATAAAATCTAAAGATCCGTTCAACAATAAAGTTAATTTGTTTGGTTCTTTATATCAAATGGGTCTACATCAAAATATTCAAAAGTTTTTTTTTTTTATTATTGCTTATTGTTATTAAGCATTATTATTTCTATAACATATCGTCAATTTGAAAAAAAATCCACAACTAATATTTCACATACAAACAAATCCTTAATTCATGTTTTGTATAAATAATCTGGGTTGGACATTTTCTACTATTAAAGGATTGAAATCAGCAAGAATCCAAAATCTGATTCCAAAAAGATGAAGAAGAAGCAAGAATCTAAAATCTTCCTCGGTCAAACATAAACATATATAGCATTCTACCATAAAAAAACATGGTCAAACAAGTAGTGTATGGAACGTATATGACATTCTCCAAACCTATCACAAGAAAATGTCATATTCATATCCATTCATAACCACTAAGGACTTTTGTTCAGGTTTTGGAAAAAAAGAAATTCTCTACTCAGTTTCTTAAATACTGTATGTATGGAAGTTGAAGTAGAGCAACAATACTATTCTACAGAATCAAACTCCTCCAACTGATCAGTATCTATCCTTGTCCACGAATCCGATTGAAAATCCATTTGCTAATTAATTCCTCATTAATCAGTTTTTCTGGAATTTTTGCTTTAGTAACATGTTGAACTTGGACAGTAAAATTCCTGATTGGCTTTGACATTAGGACTTTCTGTTTCTGAATTTTGTAATATGAACACTCTTTTCTCTTGGTGGTGGTTTCATAATCAAGAATAATAATAATATAGCTTACCATTACACACAAAAAAAACCACTAAGAACTTTGTATTTTCCGTACATACTAAAACAAATGGTTATGATTTTGAGTAAGAAGAAAACATGTTTTAAATCGATAAAACAATATTGTAAAATAATTGTTTTAACATTTAATAGGCATAAACACCATAGAAATACAAAAGATTTAAGATTTTCTTAACAAACACCAAAGAAAACATAAACAAACACAAATAAGGTTAAACATGGCCGTCGTGATCCATATCAAAGACAAGAGCTTTAATATACATACTTAAATATTTATATTATCTAAATAATCTAGTTTTAAACGAGTGGTGCATCAATAAAAACATCCAACAATCTCTTAATTCCTCCTTCCTTTCTGTGATAACTATTTCTCTCATTCTTTTGTTCTCATCATTTGTTTGAATTTCAAAATTTCCTTACTTCGGTCCGTTTTTTTTTAAAAAAAAAAGAGTTAAATTTGTAATTATTGCAAACGCATAACAATTTTAACGTTATTAGACATAAATTAAATATCTACAAGGACATGCATCAATTTCTTTTGAAGTAGTACAAAAACAAAGGACAGACCTGTCGTAATTGTGGAAGAATTTGTTTCCGGCTAATGCCCGTAAGAGAAGGACAACTGATTCTAATGGAACTGTTTTTGGATCGGATTTCTAGCAAGCAATACTTTAGCCATTGATCGAAGAGCCCCAAAAAATACGTGATATTTTTACATTAAAAAAAAAACAAAACAAAGGTAAAGACGATACGCCATCCCACGGATGAACAATGCAGTTTTCAATTTGCACGATGCAAATCCTCTCCGGTATCCACCCGTAACATCTGGCCTTTTCAAAAACATAAAAAAAGAAATCTAGGAAATTCTTGCGAGTTGTGACTCTTCCGTGAAGAAATAGAATGTCGGTGCCATCACTACGTGGCCCACTATTCTACTACAGAACTGTGGCAGTCTGTAGCATCCAATTCACACACAAAAAAAAAAACCAACACAACATTTGGAAAAAGAAAACGAAAAAATCCAAAACATCTTTGTGTTGGATCGGGATTTCTACGCTATTCAATTTACAAAAAAAAAAAAAACAAACACACTCACCATTCCACTTGATACAAACAGGTGGTAGTTACAAAAAGCCCTGATTTGACGCTGGATTAGACCCAGTCTACGTGTGTTTTTTCTTTTCGGATTCAAACGTTCTGTTATGCTTCCTCCAGTCCTCTCCAGTCAAACGTTTTGCTCGTCTACACTTCTCCTCGTCGTCTACTAGACATCAAAAAATCTGATTAGATATTTGTGTGTGTATATATATATTTATTTATTAATAAAAAAAAAGAATTCCTGAAGGACATCCCTGTCTTCTCGCCGACATGACGACGTCCCTCACTGTAATTCAAAAATTATTTAAAGAAAATATCCCAAATTCGTTACTTATCCCTATTGATTAGCAACATCCATCTTCCAACAAAATGAAAACAAACAGCCCATTCCCCACGATACCCATCCAATCAAAGCACAGACAGCAGTAACAAAAATCACTTGAGGAAGTGGTCGAGCAAGTAATTAAGTGGAAGGATCGGTGGTAATTAGTTATCCTCAACAGCAGTGTCTGGTATCTCCCCACTGTTCCTTCCCCCGGGTCGTTCGTCACTTCCGCAACAACTACCACCAAACCCATATAAATACCACCTCCCCTCCCCTCTCCCTCTGCCACTGCCAACTTAGAGTAGTATCAGTAGAGAGAAAGAAAGAAAGAAAGAAAGAAAGAAAGAAACAGAGAGAGAGGAGGAGGAGTGGATATGAGAGGAGAACGCCAAAAGTTAGCGCCCGCCACCACCGCCACTGATTGTGCTGCGGCAATGGCGTCCGAGGTTTCTGGCGAACCCCGGGAGGTCGACCGGGACCTCTGGAGCCACATCGCCGGGAATGCCGTCCGGATCCCGACCGTCGGATCGAGGGTTTACTACCTCCCCCAAGGCCACCTCGAGCACCTGTCGACCAAGGCTGCGTCCGATTTGTCATGCGTTACGAAGGCCTGGGTGCAGTGCTGGATCGCCGACGTCAAGCTTCTTGCCGACCCGGACAGCGACGAGGTATTCTACAAGGTCGCGGTCGTCCCCGGGAGCGGTTCGAACCTGTTGGTTCCTCCGGCGCCGGAGAGGAGGGGGAACTCGTTCGCCAAGATGCTGACGCAGAGTGACGCGAACAACGGAGGGGGGTTCTCAGTGCCGAGGTTCTGTG